>CM019828.1:101416811-101433861 GCA_009763385.1 Coix lacryma-jobi var. lacryma-jobi | reverse complement strand
CACTGGACTTGAGCTTACTGAAGAGCTCGTCGCATGTGAGGGTCTCATAGTTAGGTGATTGGATGATCGCCTGAACTTTGGAATCCCACACCGACCGATCAAGGGTATGCAAAAGCTTCAAAGCCCTCTCATGATCGTCGAAAGGCAACAACTCCTTGTTAGCCCTCATCCTGTTGACAATCACCTGAAAGCGAGCGAATAAACTCTCTATGCTCTCGCCAGGCATATGTCAAAAGTTCTCATACTCTCGCTTGTGCGACTCGTAGAGACGGGTTTTGACTTGAGAGGTTCCCTCATGGAAACGCATGAGGGATGCCCAAATCTCCCGAGCCGTAGCGAGGTGAGAAACACGATCAAACTCAGTCATGCTCAAGCATGAGAAAAGAGCATTACGGGCTCGGCTATTGGCATCGTGAACATCGATCTGACGCTGAGTCACATGAGCAGCCAATACCACGTAATCAACAGAGTTGCAAATATCCCAAATGGAAGCACCCATACTCTGCAGATAGGCCGACATGCATATCTTCCAATACGCATAGTTCGTCCCATCAAAAAACGACGGTTTGCCCACACCGCGATCCATGTCGCCTTCTGTGGATCTGGAACCGACTAAGGTGGAAGATCCTTAACCCGCTCCGATACCAATTGAAGGACCGAGAAAGCAATAGCAAGGCGACCAGAGGGGGGGGGTGAATGGGAGCTCAAAAATTTCTCTCAAAACTTTGGCCTTTTGTCCCAAAATCAACCCCAAGAGCTTCGATCGAAACCGTGATGCCCACAACCCTTGGAAGAGGGTGGATGATCCCTAGGATCACAGCGAGGCACCACAAAGCAATAGATTACCAAACACCAAAAGCACCAGAACAAGTTCGACCCTCAGAAACCAAGTCCCGAACATAGGTTGAGGACTACGTCGGGAAATCCCTAAATACCGATGCTAACAAGTAGCAAAGATACCTAGAGAGGTTCCTTGGTGAACTCTAGAGCCAAACGAGAAGTCCAAAAATCAAGCGAAAAAATCGGGAGAGCAAACGCACTGAAGCGCAACCTTCAGCAGAATCTCGGACTGTCTGCCTGTACGGTCCCGGACTGTCCGGTCCTACTACGGACTGTCCGCCGGCTGAAAGTGCAAAACTGCACAGCTGCTGAAGTCCCCTGGTTGACTCGCGGACTGTCCGCGATCGACTACGGCGGACTGTCCGCCGGTCTAACAGCAGCAAAGAGGCCGAGTCACGCAGCCACTGACCAGGCTGAAGCCCGACGCGCGGATTGTCCGCGCCCCTAGTGGCGGACTGTCCGCGAATGAACAGAGAGGGCCATTTCGGTTGCCCCTCTCACGAATCCTCCCAAATCCAAATCAAAACTCAATCCCACGTTCCCAAACTTGGAGAGGATGATCACAAGATAGTTAGGAGACTATCCCCAAGAAATCATCCACTCAAATCTATTCAATCACCGGGAAATCAAAAAGGGAGGAGTATGAACGAAAAAGCGCCCCAAAAACGAAAACAACCCGATCTACATGTTTGTGAGGAGTTAGGTAAATTCCTTCGGTGGAAATGATCTCCTCACTATAAAGAATAAGTTGATTCAAACGGATTTCGCAAAGACGCAATAGAGAGGGAGATCGAGTGACGAGAAAATCGTGGAGAAACGAAGAACGTGAAGAACACGAACAAAATGTGAATCAAGTCATCGATCTGCAACCATGTGGCTACCACACGCTACAACAGTGAGATTATGGTCTCACTTCCTCAAAATCTCCAGTACATAGAGGTATGGTTCTCTACGGTTCTCAGCTAGCTACAGCAGGGGATTGGGAGAGCAGGAAACCCTAGAAGCAAAGAGCAAATGACTGAGATAGAATGGGAGGAGGGTGTCTCCCTCTACTTATCCTAATTCTAATTCCTACTCTACCCCTCTCTAATTACAGAGCGAACCAGCTAAACCCTAGGGTTATTCTGGACCAACTCATGGTAGGTGGTGATCCGACGGCCACGCCCGCACAACTGGTAGCGTTGCCTTGACGCAACCTCACCGATCCCCGCCACGTGCTGCCACCGCTCTGCTTGTCCTTTTCCCGGACGTCGCACCCCCGGTTTTGTGGCCCAAACCGGGAAACCAGCCTTCACAGCCAATTGATGCTTTGGAACTTCAGTTTTCTGTTTTCCTTCATGCTCTGTTTTTGTTCTAAAGGTGATGCTCCTTCCGCATCGGCTATAATTTTTTACTGTCAATTGTAGTGCTAAAGGCGATACACTATGTATCAGCTATTTTTACTCTGAAGGAAATACCTTTGTTTCGGCTATCGACAAAATTTGATAGATTTATAATAAGTCCACCCAAATGCTAGGATAATACTTCTTAAAATATTTTCCATTAACCGCTCTGAAGAATTTGACTCCCTCCAAATTCATTTCATAAAAATATGCATTGCCAGGAGCACATCTTGTGATTCGATAAGGTCCTTCCCAATTTGGTGACCATTTGCCATACTTATTATCCTTTGTCCCGATTGGCAAAATAACTTTCCAAACCAAGTCACCTTCATTGAATTTCTTTTCCCTTACTTTCTGGTTGTATTATTTAGCAATTCTGAGTTTATGAGCTTTGATGTTTTCCAAGCTTTCAACCGATAAAAATTTAAGTCATCAAGATTATCCATCATAAGATGCTTATATTAATCAGCTTTCAGACTAGTTTGCTGCAATATTCTTCTGGATCCAATATTGATTTTCCAAGGCCAAATAGTTTCATGCCTATAAACTAACTCATATGGTGAACATTTAATTGAACCATGACAAGCCATCCTATAAGACCATAGAGTTTTACTAAGTACCAAATGCCACTTCTTTGGATGCTCTCTGATTTTCTTTTTGATAATCTTGATCAATATTTGATTAGATGTCTCGGCTTGCCCATTAGCCTGAGCTTAATAAGGGGATGAATTAATCAACTTGAAACCCGTACTAGTAGCAACATCTTCAAACTCCTTTGATGTAAACATCTTCCCTTGATCTGTGGTGATAGATTGAGGAATACCAAATCTGTAAATGATATGTTCCTTGATAAACTCAATCACATTAGCTAATGAAGCTTCTTTCAAGGGAATAGCTTCAACCCACTTAGTGAAATAATCAGTTGCCACCAACACGAATTTATGTCCCTTGCTTGATGATGGAAATATCTGGCCAATTAGATCCATTCCCCATCCTCTGAACATCCATGGCTTCATAATTGGATTCATAGCCGATGCTGGAGATTTCTGAACATTACCAAATTTCGGACATTCTTGATACCCTTTGTAATATTTAAAACAATCTTCGAACATGGTCGGCCAAAAATAACCTCTCTCCTAATCATCCACTTCATCTTATGGGCAGACTGATGTGCACCACAAACACCTTCATGAATCTCTCCCATCAAAACTTTAGCCTCTTCCTGATTGAGGCATTTGAGAAGCACACCATCAACTGTTTTATGATAAAGCTGATCATCAAGGAGAACAAACTTTGTAGCTTTATACCTCAACTTTCTGGATACTTGTCGTGATGGATCTTTCAAATATTCAATAATTTCAATCCTCCAATCATCATCATCAACGAGTTCATCGGCTAATATTTCAACAATTTGTCGATACCTAGAAGCACTTTGAGCTAGTCGATTAGCTTCTTGATTCTGACACCCAGGAATATGCTTAATAACAACAGAAGAGAAAGAATCAAGCAGCTCAAGACATTTCTCATAATGTTTTCTCAATATATCATCCTTGCATTTATATAGGTCGAGTAACTGATTAACTACTAATTGAGAATCACCAAAAATTTCAACGGCTTCGGCCTTTACCACATACAAAAGTTGAAGTCCTTTAAGAACAACTTCATACTCATCTTGGTTATTGGTAGAAGTTGGATCAACTGGAAAAGCATATTCAAAACTTGCCCCCTGTGGTGAAACCAGGACAATTCCAATACCTCCACCTTGCTTACAATTAGATCCATCAAAGAATAAAGCCCAAGGAGTAAAATCTAATGTTTTAATTTCTTTTTCATGATGATGAGTAATGAAATCAGCTATTACCTGACCTTTAACTGCTCTAGCCGATTCATATCTCAAATCAAACTCTGCTAATGCAAGAATCCACTTACCAATTCTCCGTTCAAAATGGACATAGATAACATGTGCTTGAGCACATCAAATTTTGACACCACCGTGCACTCAGAAGATAACAAGTAATGTCGAAGCTTAGTGCATGAAAAGTACAAGAACAAACACAACTTTTCAACAGGAGAATACCTTGTTTCTGGATCCAACAATCTTCTGCTCAAATAGAATACTACTCTTTCTTTTCCTTCAAATTCTTGCATTAAGGCTGATCCAATTGTATGATCATCGACCGCTACGTACAACTTAAAAGGCTTGTTTCTTTGAGGAGGAATTAGCACTGGTGGAGACTTCATATACTCTTTAATTTCCTTAAATGCTTTTTGTTGTTCGTTACCCCATCTAAACTCTTGATCATCTTTTAACTTTAACAAAACTGAGAAAGGCAAACTCTTAGCTGATAAATTTGATATAAACCTTCTGATGAAATTGATTTTGCCGATCAGAGATTGCAACTGAGTCTTTGTAGTTGGTGGTACTGTGACGGACCAGGATGTCAGAGATATCATCAAAAGATGAGTACCCGAGTTAATCCTGAAGGACCGTGAAGCAACCAGAAAGCGACCAGAGGGGGGGTGAATGGGAGCTTCAAAATTTCCTTTCGGAAACTAGTAGCCACTGTCCCGAGAGTCACCCAAAAGGACAAACCCTAGAGCTTGCTAATGTCCACGACCCTAGATGTAGGGTGGATGCTTCCAAGAAGCACAGCGGGACACTACACAACTCTAGAAAGCCAACGCAGAAGACGGAAACCAAATCCGACAACGAACGAACAAGCTGCGGACGAAACAGCGCAAAACAGTCACGACCGGACTCTGGCCTGCGTTCGGTCAGTGAGCACCGGACGCGTCCGGTCTGAAAAATTCCTTTCTGGAACCTTACTGTTCCTGACCGGACTCACAAGCGAGGAGCGTCCGGTCGAGAGCAGTGCGTCCGGTCACTAGAGCCAAGACAGGTGAACAGTAGATCCTGAGCGTCCGGTCAATCCAACAACCCAGCGTCCGGTCACGAGCGTCCGGTCAATACTCAGAGAATCCCGCGAAACATTCAACCACCGGACGCGTCCGGTCAGCTTTCCGAGTTTGGCCACAAAACTCGGGCTGAGGGTTTCCGAGTTTGGCCACAAAACTCGGGCTGAGGACGTTTTCAGGTTGGGCCTCAAAACCTGGGCGCTGAGGGTTTGCTGAGTTTGGCCTCAAAACTCAGAGGCTATGGGCTGGTTTCCCGGTTTGGGCCTCAAAACTGGGGGTTGGCTGGAAAGGCTGGGTTTCCCGGTTTGGGCCACAAAACCGGGGTGCAGAGCGAGGGCGGCACGTGGCGGCGATCCGGAGGTTGCGTCGAGGCAACACTTCGGTTTGTGCGGGCGTGGCCGTCAGATACACACCTCCGAGGTGGTCCAGAATAACCTAGGGTTTAGCTGGTTCGCTCTATAATTAGATTAGAGAGGGTAGAGTAGGAATAGACTTAGGCTAGTAGTAGGACAAGTAGTCGGGAGACACCCTCCTCCCAGACATCTAAGTCATTTGCTCTTTCGCACTTAGGGTTTCCTGCTCTCCCATCCCCTGCTGTAGCTTGCTGAGATCCACAGAGAGACTCACCTCTGTTTATTGTTGATTTTGAGGAAAGGAGGCCGTAACCTCCTTGTCATACGTGTGTTTGCGCTTGGGCTGCAAGATTGTGTTGATTCGCGTTTTGGTTGTGTTCTTCGCGGAATCCTTTTTCTCCACGATTTTCCCGTCGTTTGATCTCTTTGCTCGGTTCATCTTTTGCAAATTCATTTGACCCAAGTTGTTCTAGATCGTGAGGCACTCTTTCCACCGAAGGAATTCACTTCTAACCTCACGTCTAGGAATCGATCGATTTTCGTTTTGGGTCAATTTTCTCCCTTCCCCCAAAATTCTTTGATTCATCGATTTGGAGATAGGTTCGAGCCATGATCCTTAGAATAGCTCACTATCCTCCTTGTGACTCCTCTCACCAAGTTTGATCCCTAGAGGATTGTTTTGTTGAGATCGAGTCGAATCGGTGAGTGAACAGTGAAGTCACGAGGACCAATATGATCACTGCATTGCTGCAATATGACAGGTTGGGAGGCTCAACCCGCTTCATTCAACTTGTGTCTGGATGAAAGGACAGATCCCAATGGTTTTCTCTCTTATCTTTGATACGCTTTCTATTCTCAGTGATCTTCTATATTCTTCCGCCATGGTGCACTCGTTGGTAATCTTTTCATCCGTGTTGTGCTGAGTTGATTTTGTTGTACTTGCGCATCTTTTGTTCTTAATTTTATTCAAAAATTCTGTGACATGTGGCCTCCTCTCTCCAGCCTTTGAAAGTTCTCGGATTCATCATGTTTGTCAGTGTTCCTTTCCCTTATTCCTGATATTCTTCGCTTGAATTTTTGACTATTTTTCTGTTTGTACTTTTAGTTGCTATTTGCCTCAGAATTTCAAAACTTTAACCTTCTGAGGTTTTTGCAGGCTTGCACATATGTTGGCTATTGGTTTAAAAGGTTATTACCTCCAATCACCCATACCACCTTGGCTTTCTTCATACCAATTCTTCCTTGTGAAGTCTGGTCATCCTGGATAGGTCTTGAAAACTTACAATCATTGAATTGTAGAGTACCAGAATTGTGAAATGTGCAGGACCTCTCTCTTTTTAGGCTCCTCAGTGATGGTGTTATGGTTCCTGTTAACTTAATCATGACCCTTTTTCTAGCAAGATAGTTCAAAATTTTTTACGGCTTTTGTGATACAAAGTATATTGTTTACTCTTTCTTGCATCTTTAGCCTTTGCCCAAGCAATATATTCATTACTTTTCCAAGCCCAATAAAACAGCCGGATACTTCCATTGTCGTTTTACTTTCACGTCTATTTCATCAATCTTTGCTCTAAAAAATTTTAGAATGATTTTTCTCGCTTATTTTTTGTGACCTTTGAGGCTTTAGATTTGATTGTATTGAATGTTGCTCAATGCTTTTGCTCGTGTTGGCCAAAACAAACTAGGTTGGTACAGTCAAAGCCAACCTTTTCTTTTGATGCTAGATTAGCCCTCGAATGCCAATGTAACAAATTCTAAATCTGAGTAATGTCAGACGTATATCATTGGATTTCTTGATTTCTGAATCTCTGGAGGTGTGGCTCTGAATTCATGTTCCCCCATCTCACAGCGACTAAATCTGCACGATTCTTTCTCATGACTCCAGAATCAGGTATTGATGAAATTTATTTTCTAAAAATATCCCTCCTTGAATAGAGTTAGGTGGCCAAGATGAGGACCAAGCAAAAGCAGCGAGCAAGACAAAGACAACGGCAAACATTGAACTCAGGTTGGGCTCATCACTGATTCTCCAAGTGTACACTAAAAACCGGGCGTTATGTGCTCCTGGTTGATACTGTGCTGTTCATGTTAAACGTTTTTTGGGAAGTCACGAATCGTATACTTGGAGGCAAGTGACCTGATCATACCAATCCGGGGTACGGATTCTGGTAAGCAAGGAGTTCCTCTTTGGGTTTCAGACCGAAACTGGCGTTGGACCAATCGGTCACTTGGTTCATCAGCTGACCCACTTGATTCACAAGCCCCTGATAGTCGATGTTCTGTCCTCCAAGGCTTATTCTGATATCCTGGATTTCATGGAGCATCGGGGCCGAGTAATTAGTAATCAGACAATAATGATACCCAGGAGGGATACGCCAGGCAGTCACCTTTCCTTGATGAAGGTGGAAGCATGAAATTCTTAGTGATTCGCCTGCATATGGAGCAATTTTATAGCTTGATGGAGTAATGTGTTGCCATATCGGTGTTGCATTGTTGCTCGATCATGCCCCCCTTCGCAACCAAGGCCATTTGTTCATCTTTAGGTCCATTACCAAAGCCATTGTCATCTGTTAGGGCCCCAGAACCTTGAGCTCATTGAGTAATCCCAAATGTATAGGTGTGGGACCCCTTCTTTCAGGACTCAAGTTGAAGCATCCGCTAGCATTGGGAGATTTGTGATGAAGTCTCCTTGTGGGAGAAGTGAGGGTGAGCAGGACAGTGCCTTGCAAAAAATCATCTCTCTGCATTGCATTAGTTATTTGAAACATTTGGGTAGGTTCACCCTAATAATCAATCTTGGAAAATGAGTTCTTTTTTTTTGTTGGGGAAAAACCTCTTTTCCTGGTTTGCATGAAACTCAAAGGCAACTTGTACATGATATGCCTCAATAGTTTTCTCCACTAACGCGTCTGAGGTCTGTCAGGAAAGCTATCCGAGTGTCACATTTCAAAACTCATTCTGTTGAACGTCATTGATCAGACGCTTATTGTCGTCCCACAGGGCGTTGCAAAAATGTGTTGACGCATAAAGTTGCTGCCTCTCGATCGCCAACACACTCACACAGTCCTTAGAGACGTCTGGGCAAGGATCCATATTCTGAACCTTGAGGGATGGTCGTGAGTCTTTGAGAACGACTCTAAGGCGTGCCCAGTCAATTGACGGTAGTGACAAGGAGAAAGAAACGACATCAAATTTGTGGAAACTGCCGTGTTTGAGCCAGACAAGCCTCATAGTGTACGACTCTGAGATGCCATATGGTTAAGAATGACACAAAGTCAACTCCAAAAGATTAAGCAAATAGACATGATAAAGTAGTAATGGCTACTCACACATAGCCCCCATAAAAAATGAGAGAAATAACTACGCCGACAACACTAGGTACCAGAGGGACCCATTTTATGGGATCTACGTTATAAGACAAAACATCACACCCTGTTTGTAAAATATACAGACGATTTCCCTAACATATCAGGAATTCTACTCGACCACAGTAACAGATGGCCCCGGGTCTCATACAGCCATAATAACGAAACAGGTCCCAGACCAAAAATAGCGTAATCACAATGTGGGGTGTCTCATGCAGCCAATAATGAATCTTAAGCTAGGATCAAGTTGTGAGATGTTTAGAGGTTTGCTATAGCTAGAATAAGAGGCGTATACGTTCTGCAGAAAAGCATAACTGGTAAGGCTATTTTAGCCGATTACAGGGGTCCATGAAGCATGAACAAGATCTATCCATCAAAACCATGATCGATCCACAAACTAAGAAAAATTAACAAATGCATGTCACGTGGGGTTCGACAAATACAGCCATAACAACATATTAAACAAATCTACTTACTTTTGATCAAGTCAGAGTTTAAAAAGTATCTCGGAACGCACAAGCAGTAAAAATCGGATCTGACAAGTTAGCCGAGGAGTCTAGACGGTTATCTCCTTTGAGGTAAGCGCGGGAGGAAAAAAAGCTGTGAATAGATGACTCTAGATGGCGTTTTAAGTCTTAAAATACTTATCAATCTCGATGGGCAACGATAGTTGTTCGTAACAAAATAAACTTTAAAGTCATGAACATATATCGAAACTTTTAAGAATCTATTCGATGCCCAAACCAATCGAGCCAATAACGAGCAAGAGTGACTATTGCAAGAGATGATCAGAGCAAGACAGTCTGTACATAGACGAACTTATACCGATAACATAACCCACATCATAGCGTAACAGAGTTGGTTTGATCCCAAATCAGCCATTATCAAACGATAAACGAGCATTGGCTAAAAAACTACAAGCAAAATGAGAGATCAAATCGTCGAGGCAAGCCCCGGTCGGTTGAAGGTTTTCTGAACGAGTTATTATCCTACTCCTAAGGGTTTGGCGGGGCCTGGAGCAAAGATTGTTTGATTGATTCAATGTTTTTTTTACAAAGTGGGTCTCAGCTATTATAAACCCGAAATATTCTATTCTAATACGACTAGGATAATTATGGTAATACAAAAACGGACGATCTGCTCCAACTTTTTTGGCGAACCCGACACGTCTTCTAAGTCTGGTCAACCGGGCCCACAGTGAGCCTCTGACTCATTGCCTGAACCAAAAACAAGCTTCTTATCCCTGTGGCGATTTCCTTAACCGGCCATTTGTGTTACAAAAAATGGAAAGCCTTCTTAAGCCCAAAAACTGGTGTAACCACTTGTCATGCATATACACTAGTTTTATCATATGGTCAGTTTTGACGGTATCCTCAATCCTTCGGAGAAAAAACATACATGATAATTCTCGTAGGAGCGGTGGCAATAGCATTCCTTAATTGTATTAATCTATAGTGTCCAAGAGTCCACAATAGTAGATAAACTACCCCGTACATCCACATTGGTGCCACATTAGTGATGTAACTGCAAAATGGTAATTTGACCTTACAAGTCAATGTGCAGTCTCCTACAAGTTATTTAACAATTGTATGCACACTTTTAGGGGGAGTTTAATCTACAATTTGGAAGCTTTGAGACTAACACTACTTTAAATGTCATGTGTAGTAGTCTCATGCAGGGAAAAATGAAGTCCCCGGAGACAAAGCATCATGTGGGTGAAATCAGTGGATCTAACATGTGGTATTCCTAACGATATCATTATGTTGATTTCATTTGAATCTTATTATGCGTTCTCCATGGCATTATATAGATTAAAATCCTCTTGTGCATTAATTTGCCGCGTATGCATATGCTTGTCACACCATATGATGCATGAACTTAGAGGGAGCATTAGTTTTATACTAATGGAGAGTCAAAGTTTTATATCTATCGCACTCCACATAAAAGGTATCTCAAAAATTTGACCTACCTTGTGACACTAATTTTCTTCACTTTTCGGTTTGATTCCAAAGCGGGAGAGAGGGAATTTGAAGGAACCAAAAGCAACCCAACTCAAAATGAAATAACCAAATTCAAAGTTGTGTGGGGTATTAATTTGGGAAGTTTCATAGTTTGGGGGATGGTCCTAGAAAGGGAGGAAAGTGGATTATGGAGTTAGGGGGGAGACTTACATCCATGATTGCCACAACGAGGGACACTATGGGAAGGGACAAGATAAGTCACAAAAGCAGTAGTTTCATGTTGGTATCTTTTAGGATAAGATCTTGTCTTTGCATTGCATCCTAGCAAGCAGATTGCATTTAAAATATGTATCTATTATGCTTGCTTTGGTGTGTTGTATCAATCACCCAAAAGAGGGGGAGATGTAAGAAAAATGGACCTGGCCCATTTAACTTTATGATTTTGGTGTTTGATGATCAACTAACCAAATTGGACTAATGGTTTTTTCAGTGTTTTGGTAGTTGAAAGCACTATGGTTCGGTTTGGTTAATTGAATTGAAACCTATTGGTTCAATCATGTTCACTAAGCATGTGTGGTAGAATGAGAAGGATTGGGACCAACGCCAAGTGGTGGAGCTAGCAATGTGGCAACTGGAGGATGGTGATGACCACATGAAACAAGTGATCAAGTGCTCTACCATTGGTTGACATTGAGAAGAAAGGAAGAGATGAGCAAAGAGGCCTGAAGGCAAAGGTATGACCATATAGGGCTCTTTATTTGGTGATCAAGACACTTAGCGATGTGTGATCACATTAGGATACTAGCATACTATTAAGAGGAGTTAATTTACGGCTAGGCGGTTGTCCAAGTCCACTAGGGAGTCTCTAACATATTGACTGCTATAGACCTAGTGGTAGTGACTAACTAAACCCTTGGAAAAGCTTGAAAAATGTACACACGTACACAAGTGTTGACACCACTTCTGGGTTGGCGCATGGGAGCAAGGGTAGAAGTTAGAAGCGGAAAGGTGTTGTTTAGCAGATCGGACGCTGAAGCGGGCAAACATCGGACGTGGTCGAGCGTCCGATGGCTAACCCTAGGCTACAAAATGATGCTGAAGAAGCATTGGAGGGCAGGCAATGAACGCATAAGGAAACCACATTTGCAGCGTTCTGATGGTGATGATGTGTGCGCAAGCAAGCTCTTGCAGGGAGCATCAACGCTGGCGCGTCGTGCAAACCATCGGATTGTCCGATGTGGTTGGGGGCGTTCTGGAACGGCATGGTCATCGGATGCAGGGGTTGTTGAGCATCTGAGTAAGGGTGTCGGCGCGTCCCTTGTTGGCGAAGAAAATAGCTGAAAGAAGAAGAAAGTAGCATCGGAGCGTGTCCGATGCTAGACATCGGCGCGTCCGAATGTCACATTAACCATGGCGCGAAGAGTTTTGACTGTTGGGATCGGGCGGCCCAAATAATCAGAAGGGACATGTGGGGCTCATGCGAGCACGGCGCTTTAGGGCGTGTCCGATGGCCCCAACACGGGCGCGTTGATGGTCAGCGTTTTCAGCCCAACGGATGGCAGACTGAGTGGCACTATGTAAGTGGCTGGCCGGCTCACAGGTGGTTTCTTTGGACATTTGATCCATAAGCTTTTGTGAGCATAGCAATCCTCCCAACATATCTAGTGTTGATTAGTGATCAAACAAGTGCGATGAGTGATTAGTGCTAAGATTTGAAAGAGTTCATTCTAGTGGACTAGTTTCTCGGCATCGGCCTGAGTGGCTTGTGTACTTGGCATTGCACGTGCCCTAGACGGTATGGAGGCGTTGAGTGGTGGGTTGGAAGGAAGGAGATTGTTCTTGTCACACCCACCGTTCGATATTGTGGACAGGTTTGGAGCCTCACCCGCCGGAGCGCGAAAGGGACATAATAGGGGATTTCTCAGTATGAGCTACCTCACTAGCGGTTAGATTCTTGTGGCGCTCTTTGTGAGCTGGCTTTGTGCACTTAGCCACCGCGGTCACAGTAGGTTGGTCGACAACGGGAGTAGTGGATGGAGTGGCCGGAAGAGTGAACTCGGGATATAAAATAGTGGTTGTCACAGTGCTTTGTGATTGACGATTCCATCTTGGGATGGCATTCACGAGTGGATTCACGGTGATGTGGCGCCTATAGGCGATCCCGACGGCCTCGGTTGAAACCACTCTATCTAGCTCATTTTTCTTGTGGCTTTACTTGATTGAGTAGTCTCGTGAGTATCTTCTCGTTGTGTACTCTCGTGCTCATGATACCTTGTGTAGCTAATTGTGATTAGTTCACTAGAATGCCTTCATTCCATTCAACGGTGATCTAATAGTACGATATAGCTCTTGATTGATTTGTGTGACAAGTTTTATTATTGTTGTTAGTAGAATGATTTGGATAGGTGGCTTGCAAAACACTAAGTAGGCTAGCGCCAAAAAGCTCGCCATTTTTTAATAATAGTGTTTGCCTAATGTCATTTTGTAGATTTTAATTAGGATTCACCCCCCCCCCCTCTAAACCAATTCGGGACCTGTCAGTAGTCAATGGATGTACATGACGGACGAAGGCAATATGGTAATCAAATGGATCAACACCTCAGCAAGACACTACAAGATGTATTGAAGGCTTACAAAGATCAAGCAAAGTCCAAACACAAGAAAACAGAGGCCCGAACGGCAAATGCAAAGGGAAACCGCTCAAGAAAAAAAACAGTGAGACAGAGCTGGATTTGGATATTGGAACCTTGTCTCATGATTTTGAATTTGCTCAACTGTCATGACACTAGCAATAAAGCTATTAGAGCTTCATTTAGCTTTTGAAAAGTCCAGATATGTAACGGGAGTCGGAGCAAGGTTATGCCCAAAATACGAAAGTATGAGGAGAATAGGACGCGAGTCGATTGCCGGCATAGAACATCGATGCAGAGTCCTAGTCATAAGATATAGACTAGAGATCAGCTCAGATGAATATGTGTATAGTAGAGTTGATGCCAACTGTAGCAGTTGATGCCCCCCCCCAAAAAAGAGGTCTACGCTAGGTTCAACGGCGTACTCAACATATGAGCATAGGGACGGTCCGATGCGGATCCGAGCCGTCTACCAAAAAGCTGTTTTCAGCACCCCCCCCCCCCAAACGCTTCTATTTTTGCTTGGGGGCTCTAATATACCACCTCTAACCAGGCCAAATGAGGTGTTGGAGGAGGTGAGGGAAACATTACAAGGTTGTTGCTACACCCATATAGGCATCCCATATGGCATAGTGCTTACGTGATTCACATGGGGATTAGTGAGGTTTGTTTGCGAAGGCTTGACGGCTAGTTAGACCACGCCTCATGCGCTTTGCCTAAGGTTAGGCCTAGTGTTTAAGTGAGTTGTTTTTGCAATTGACTCTTTGTGTTTCGTACATCGGTGCGTGTTTTGCGCGCATATTTGTCAGTTGTGACTTTATCGGGAGGGGCTTGTAGTATTGCGAGACCAACACAACCGTGTTTGTGGTGTGGCCGCCACACTGTTTGTACCGGAAAGGGAACAGTGCTGCGGACGGTTCAGCTTAGAAATCTGATGTGGAGGATGTGCGGAGGAGCAATAGGGAGAGGCTTTTGCCAGAGGTGGCTTAACGGAGACCCACTGAGCTGTGGGCAGGACACGGAGCTATCCCACAGAGTGTACCCGCCGGGAGCTGGCCTTGCGAGGGAGTTCATTGCGAGGGGCCCAAGAGGCTAGGGGGGAAGTGTGTTGCTTCTGATACCTCACGTAGCGAAATACCGGATGTAGGTTTCGATCGGAGTTTGCAATATACCTCTCTTTTAGTCTCCGCATGTACTTGCTACCTAATTATGTACTTACCTTTCCTAGCTTGTTCATTAGGCTAGTTGATAGGATGGACACTGGTGCCAATTGTATGACCGGGTAGACGATAGCAACACACCTAGCAAAACAATAGTTGCATTTATAGTTACTTTATTGCATAGTTTTGGGGGGACTACGGTGGTAATTAGAGGCCATAGTTAGAGTAAAGTATTTTAGTTGACCTAATCAACCCCCCCCCCCGCCTAGGTGTCACGGACTGGCAGCCCTAAGCAAGCATTATCGTTCCATCTACCTCCGAAGGTATATATTTTGAGGAAGAAGAAAAGGAACTCAGTTTGCAAGGGGTGAGGAGAAGGCCAGCATTCGGAAGCATCAAGAATAGAACCTTCAGGCCAACACCATATCTTGACCCACAAACTCCTGTGAGCAAGGTTAGGAGATTGAATTCCGCAGCATTTTCACATGTTGGGTTGGAGGGTTTTGTGAGTGCTGGGATGAGATAGGAGATTAAGCTCCTTACATCGAATTCCTTGCATTTGGTTCTTTTGCTTTGGCATAAGTTCTCCGTTTATTCAATAAAAATTTACACTCACTGGAGGGGAATTAGCAATCATTTGGGTTTTGATTCATCTTCGATCTTGATTTTTCGGTTGCTATCTGATTCTAACAAAGAGCGTTTTGGAAGGAAATTACAGATTTGGACACATGTTCAAAAACCCAAAAAAAAATTGCATATTCAATGCCTACTCTTTGGTTCATCATGTTGTATTTCTCAAATCTGCCCAGACCAGAAATCGAGCAGTAGGTGAAGATGAGTTGCAGCTTCTTTGCAGATGTGGGGAGAAAGAAGAGGTCCTCCTTTTTGTACATGATGTAACCAATGGATGGAAGTTGTTGGTCCAAACAAAAGGGCGATATTGATTATCTCTTGTCTTGTTTATCGTTTGGCTTACCAAAATGGGTAACCCAATCTTGTCTTGTCAAAAATATTTCGAAGCCGACCTTACAATGACCTTCGACTTTAAGACAAGCCCAGATCCTAAGTAAAAAAACCTCTATATTCAACATGAATGTACGAGGTTATGGCACGAGATTCCGCTTCCTAACCCGGAATCGCAGGGTCTTATCCCACGCGAAGTTCTATGTAGGTCTGCAGCACAATACTACACGAGCGAGACAGTGCATCGGCAGGTCACAAACACACCACAAACAATCTATGGAGCGACCCGAACCCGAGGACAGAGCAACATAGCGTACAGTGATGGAGTCCAGAACAAGGACCACCCCAGCAATATCCAAGCACACCATATATTCTCCCTGGGATCATCACTGTGCCATCCATCGAAGTTAACGATTGCAAGCGACAGTGGGGAGTGCGGAGGAGGGATCCCGCTACCCAATACAACAGGAAGACAGACGCTCGCGCTTACGACCAGCCCGAGGAACCACTCACTCAATGAACACCAGACAATCGGTTCGAGTATAGGTTATCATGTGATCAGATGGATCGTTCAAAACATCAGACAGGTGGCAAGAATAGTAGAAGACCAGCACAAGCCAACATCAACGAATATTTGATGGAGCGGAACAATGGAATGCCCAGGATGGCGAATGGTCGAGAACATTGGACAAAATCAGATAGGTCAATCAGTATTGGGGATATTGCTGGTCCATGGGGCACCCAGTACCATTCAACCCAACCCCCCTCGAACCCGCACACCCACCATAGTGATCTCCAGCTTGGGGAGGCGCCCAGATATTGCAACCACGGGACGGAGCACCCAATGGTCGGTATGTTCTTATCTGATGAGTTATCTTTATCTTTAATCTATATATTAGTTTCCTTATAAGTAGAATAATAAATGTTAAGCTTTAGTTTTCTTGATTAATGGAAAACCCTAAAAACCTTAAAAAAATAGGCTAGAATAGAGCCACGTTATAATTAATTTCCATATGCCTAGTTTTAAGCTTGATTCTCCCAGATATTTAATTTTAAAACATGGAAATTGGCGCCCGGACAGCAAAATGCCTGATTACCTAACTAATGAGATTGTAGATAGATATGAATCTGAGCTGCAATATTTCATCTAGTTATCATATGACCTAGAGTTTTAGAGAGAAATTTTTAAATAAAACATGATCATTAAAACATTGAGTTAAGAAGCTTTGTTGACCTATGAGAAGTTATGGTGCTATTGAATCAAGTGTCCACTTACACATTTTCATCTTACGATGAAATGCTCGAATTTTATTAGTCCTTTCAAAAGTTGTGGAAAGCTAGGGCTATGCAAAAATATAAAAATAAAAATAAAAAGTCGAGGAAATATAAAAAGGGACAGACAAGTGGTCTCAACCTCAAAAAGATAGATCCGAGAATAAAGATAAAAAGGACAAGGTACCAGGGAACCTCGCTATCATAA
>CM019828.1:101385912-101416311 GCA_009763385.1 Coix lacryma-jobi var. lacryma-jobi | reverse complement strand
TTGAGATACTTTTATATGGTGAAATATTGATAATCCTGCAAAACAAGTGAGAGCACTAAAACTCGTGGAACTTGTTAGTTTCAAACCCTACAACTATGCTTTATGGTTCATTTCATGTCATTCTATGCATTAGTTGGTGGTATAATATTAACATTAAGGACCGTCAACAAGTTCCCCCAAGCTTACCCTTTGCTAGTCCCTTAGCAAAGCCAAACTCAACAATGGATCAGAAGTTACTGCAATATCTGTATTTCTTAACAAGCACACAAGCATTCAAACAAAAGTTCTCATTTAGATTAGAAAAGATATTATATTATTTATCATAGGCCTTAGTACTTTACTTTGAATCTTGATTAATTGAAAGATAGAACGATCAAATCAAGCACTATGTCTCTAGCTCTTTTACTTCACCATTATCCCGGAGTTTTTTATGAATTTTCAAAAAGCTTAAGAACATATGTTGTCAAATTAAACAATAGATCCAAAGAGGAAGTAAACCACACCATTGAATCGAGAAGTGCTTGTGTATGGAAAATGGAGGCGGATGCTCTTTTGAATATATCACTCTCTTCTGTTTATCAGAGACACAAGGCTATCAGGCTAATTCTACTATCGGGCACGTGCCTATTTTTTCCTGATATTCTCTTTTTTTCTCTTTTTTCGAGGTTCCGGACACTTGTCCCTTTTTATTTCCTCGCGATCTATTTTTTTTTGAGGTTTCGGACACTTGTCCCTTTTTATTTCCTCGGATTTTTTTTCTTTTTTCTTTTTTTTCAATAGCCATATGCTTCCAAAAAACTTTTGAGAGGATAAGAATAGATGAGCATTTATGCGGAAGATGGATGAAATGTGTAACTGATCTCAATTCAATAGCATGATAACTTCTCATAGGGTCAACAAAGCTTAATTTAACTCAATGCAATTATTAGTCATATTAATATTAAGAAATCTCTAGAACTCTAGTGTTGTTTAGAACAAGATAATAGCAGCTCAGATCATCACATATCATATCTGTCAAATACCTAGACTTTGGATCAAGCATTTACTACCCATATATTTAATTTCATTTTTCAGCATCATTATTAATCAGGAGAACTCATGCTTTGAAGGCTAGGTACTTGAAAGAAATTAGATAGAGCAACTATTCATCATTTCCATGTAAAAGATTAGAGAGAGAGTTCTTCTTTTATTATCAACTTTTTAAATTTAACACACTATTTATTTAATCCAACACACTATTATAAAAAAACTAAGATAGTGAATAAGACATACCTGGATTACGAAGATAACGGGGTTGGTCTTCCCCAAGCCGGTTCCCTCAGTAGCGTTGAGCCTTCATGTGCTCATATATTTTTTTCTTTTTAATTAATGGTGAGCCTTCATGTGCCCACATATTTTTGTTCTTTTCTTTTTAGGGGTGAGCCTTCATGTGCTCACATATTTTTGGTGTTTTGAATTTATTTACAGAATGAAAAACATAAGAGGATAAAGATACTTACATGGATACATGGGGTGCCTTTCCCCAAGCTGAATGTTGACGTAGTCGTTCGATCTTGTAATGTAGGAGACTGACAGTGAAAATGTGTTTCCTCTATCGGAGCTATGATTGATGTTGATGGTTGTTGAAACAGTGCTCTATTAGAGGATGAGACATCCACTTGCTTGTTAGCTTTTCTTGGTCTTTCAAATCCTGTGAAACTCAAATAGACAACAAAACTTGTGGAATAGATTAAGCGTTAGTGGTTGGCCACTTAAGCCTTAGTTGTCTAGAATTTCAGTAAGATCTCTTTCTCAATATTTTTGTATTTTATATTTTTCGATGCAAGAGAAAATGCATAGGATGAATGCATGCATATTTATTTTTATTATTTTTATGCCACCACGATGAACATTTCTGTGGGTTTTTTACACACCATAGAATTACTCACATGGGGCTTCATAGTTTATGATGTAGTGTAACAAATGCAAAAATTTTATTTTCCTTTCTAATGCAATGCAGAAATTAAAATGTTTGTGAATTAAATATGATGATGCAATGATTAAATATGATGATGCAATAAATAACTAAGAATTAAATATGAGAAATATACAGGAAAATAAATATGAGGATAAGTACCAATTTTTATCTTTTGGTGAAGGTTCGGATATTTAGGTCCGACGAACCGGACCTTCCCTTGGTTCAGACCTCCCAAGGTATGTCAGACGTTTGGAAAGTTGTTATTGATTGTACCTCTAAGGTGCAGACTTTTTTCTTTCATACTTTCTTGTCTGAGTCTTCACTTCCTGTGGTTCACTGTCTTGAGGTTTTTCTTCTTTCTTTTCTGGGACAGTGTCGATAGCTTCTTCTTCGTGATTGGCCTGTCTATTGTTGATAGTTTGTCTTCTTTGGCATTGAGAGCGGCGTCTTTCACTTCTATTCTTCTTAGGTGCTTCATTGGGCATGTAGCTGATGAAGTTGCATCGTTCCTTTTCTCCAAGAAAGTGAAAAATGGATTTCCTCTTGTAGATGATTGTACTTGTAGCATAGAGGAATGGTCTTCCTTGGATGAGGTGGACATCATCGTCTTCTTATGTCGAGGATCAAGAAGTCTGTGGGGACTTCATGACCTCTAATTCTGACTACGATCATTCCTTCTTGTTTATACCTCTTGATATGGTGTCACTCATGTTATTTGTTCGTCCAGTAGTTTGAAATGAAGCGTTAATTGTGGACGCTGGCAGCATCATGCTCAGTGTGCATGTTCTTGTAGATCTAGGACCTTCACTCTGTAGAATTTGGGAGTGACAAACTTCTCCATGTTTTGCTCAAGAGTGTGTCCTGCTCATAAAGACAAGGTAGAGATCAAGTGCATGGGCTCTATTGGTGGAAAAACACCAACATAACCAAAAGTTTTGTTCATTCCTCTCTAACCTTAGGCACATCGAACAAGATGAACTTGCTATTTATGTGTTCTATTCAATCTTAACATGAGTGATAGAATCAAAAGATGAGCATGAAAGTAGCATCGAAAAAATATTTAACATATCAGATTACTTAACCCAAGGAAGGATAATCTATGCATAATGTGTTGATGATTGTGATATATCATCTTCCAAAGGTTGGATGCACAACATTTTAGCTCATTTAATTAAGATAGTGAGATTCAAGAGAGTAAAGCTAAGAGCAAAGAGTAAAGAACTGAACATGTTGAGTTGATTAGGTTGGATCAAGTGAGGTGCAACTTAAACATGTTTGGTTCTTTATGTATACGTAGACCAGAAACAAGGAGAAGCTTTTAAAGTGATGGTCACTTACCTTGAAATGTTGCTTATCATTGAAGAGTGATGGTGTCAAATCACCTTGTGGAAGCTTCTCTTGTTTAGCTGGTTGTTGTTCATGACTAGCTTGTCTTCTCTTGCCAGTCTCACAGTGGGCCAGCTGAGTCTTGTTCTCAACAGGTCCAGACAATGGAGACTTTGTCAACTATTCTCTTGATTTTTAGGCTCGGGCACTATCTCTCCATCTTTGAATTCTTGCAGTGCAGTGGCTTCATCCATCATAATGTCCCCCTCAATTCCTGGTAGTCGGTTCTTCCTTTGTCGGTTGAGTCAATGTCTTCTCTTGGTTTCCTTCGGCTGCTCATAAATGGTGTATTTGTTAAAGAAGCAGCGACCCTTTTGATCGAAGATCCAAAAGTGGGCGTCTCAAGGTTCGACATAGATGACAACGATCCTCCAAGAATGAGTGATGGATCATTTTTCTTCTTCTTGATTGGGGTAGTGTCTAGCGGCTTGTACTGATCAAGGTGATGAGTAGGAGATCAAAGTGTCTTGAAGCTGATTTCTCTTTCCTACCCTTGATCGTGAAGCGGATCTGGACAACAGAATTGTGTCTCCCCCAAGCTGGCTTATGATGTAGGTGGATGCCCAAATTTCTTCAACAATGTGTTCATGAGTTGAAATTGTAGACCTTGTTGTTGTTGAAGTTGATCCACCTCATCCCTCAAACTAGCTCTTGTGTTGCAATGATTAGAAGTGAGGAGAACTTCCACTGCTTGTCTTCATAGTGAACCATCAACAAACTTCCTTCGGATGACTCACAGATGTTATAATGTAGTGGCATATCGTCACCCTGATATTTGTTGTTGGTGTCGGTGTTGATGTATTCGACAATTATGAGCGTAGGCATAGATTGACCCTTACGGGAGGAGTTGCATCCTACTCGTCATAAGTGTCCTGGCTTAGGCCTTGGGATGGCTCAAAGCTTGGCTGCCTTCGACATCACTAGTGAGTTGCCTGATGATGAGTTTTGTCTATCCACGGGTTGGGTTTTGGATCTTTAAGTTCACACCATGAACGAGCAAATCTCATCTCCTACAAAATGTTAGTGGACACATACCCGAAGGATTGTACTGAATGTGAAACATGGGTTGTTATCCTCAACTTATGTGTTATTCATCCATGCTAATGAAAAGATGATTTTAGGATTACTTTAGCATAGACTAGCATTTTATGTGTTGGCTGCATTTTAACATGGTTCAAGGCAAGATACTTGCAGTAGAAGATAAATTGAAATAAACTTTAATACTCACAGTTCTTTCATCCATGATGAATGAGCTGAGTCTTCATTATGCAGTTCACCGTATGCCATGCTTCATCTCTGATGTGAATTCATCTTAGGACTTTCCCAAAATGTATTTAGAGTTCTCTGCAGGGGTTAGATCAACAAAATATCCAATGTCTACACAAGCTAATTTTAGATCAATAATCAAACCAAACTCCGTGTCTAATTTGATTAAGGTAGACTATTTAACCTAAGCACCACGCTTAATTTAAAAAGCCTATGAAAGTACCCTAGGGAAGTACCTTCAAACCAAAATATACTAGCATAAACAAAGGTAGCATGAAAGCATAAAAGAGATTTATTCAAATAGAGATGAAAGAGTATGATCACAGTGAGGATTATTTTTAATATATATATATTTTAGATGTAGATGACATGAATGCATGCAAGGAACTAAACATGATGTGGATTTGATATGAGAAAATATAAACTAAATGGAGTGGATGCAAGGATGATTCAAAGTAAACATGCAGTGGAATGCAAGGAATTAAAAAGATAACTACTCATAAAGTTTAAAGTCCATGAGCAAGACTGTCTCACCTTGATCATACTTACCATGACTCACAACTGGGACTTGTGAGTGGCGCAGCGTAAATATCTGTCGCATGGGATGAGAGTTGAATTCTTGTGACGACGACCTTTCTCCAATCTACACATGGTTAGAATAAATAATATATATGTATACACAAACCTGTGAGATGGCAGGGTTCCAGGATTAATGATGGATCTTGAATGTTCAGGCACCCTGGGTTCTTCATTCTTGTGGAAGCTTGCCATAAGGTCGAAATGACATCTGATGTCCTGTCTATTCCACACTCAACAGAACAAGGGGTAATCCTACTAAAGCTAGTGGTACAATAAATTAGCAGACATCAAGATCATTATCAAAATCATTACACCAATTGCTTCCCCGGCAACGGCGCCAAAAATGCTTGTTGACGTTTGTTAGTGCAAATAGAATATGAAAGATTCCGCAAGCGTACAGAACACCATTGTAGCATTTTACCGGGAGTATTCCAGGATCGTTATTTATATTTTACCACAGGGAAGCTAAGGTCAAGAATCTGATAACTCACTATCATGCATCTACTAACTCAGAGTACTAATTAGACTAAAGCAAGAGTAAATGATATATGATATAATAATAAAAGCACATGTGACACCCTAGTGTCAAGCACTGCATTAGGAACCACATTAGCTACTAAAGAGCATAAGTAATGCATTGCATCATTTCATGTGCATATGAGTGCTTTTTGCCTTTTGTTTATTTATCTGGATTTTGGATTTCTATTTGACTTGATGATTAAAGTGGATTTCTGTTTTGGCAAATAGTTTTATAAAATAGAGAATATTGAGTAGAGTGCTTTTCATGTTGATATTTTGACCTAGTTCAAAATAGTTTATCAAATAAAAATGAGGCAAGCAAAATATTTTATGTTTCAAAACTGGCTTTGTTTATGTGGAGGTTGTAAAAATGGTTTTCAGAAAAAGTGTCTTATATGAAAGTTGTAGAGAAAATTATTTTGAGCAACTTTTATATTTGAGTCAAAGCCTGGTTTGGAGTTTTTGAAACTGTTTTTGAATGGTCAAACTTTGGAAAATCCTTGGAAAAAGAAAAAGGAAACGAATTTTTTTTCGCGCCTTCACTTCCGGCCCATCTGGCCTTTTCGGCCCAGCTCCGCACCGCGCCGGCCCGCTCCCGCACTCGCCCGCGCGCGCGCCGCGCAGCGCCGGTCGCCGGCCGGCCTGCCGCGTGGCGCCCCGCCTCTGCTCCAAATCCGCCTCCGCCACTCCCCGTTCGATCTTCGCGTGCCCGCGCAAGCAAGCAATCTCCCTCGCCCACTCCCACGCCACCTCGCCTGTCGCGCCTTGCCGCTCGCGCCGTGCTGCGCGACGTCGCGTCGCCATGGCCCCCGCCACGACCGCGCATTGCCGCCGGCCGAGCCAAAACCCGAGCACCCTTCGCTCCCTCACTCACCCGCACACACTTTCCCACGCTCTGCTCGCTCTCGCCGCGACCACCCCCGCAAACCCCCTCCGTCGTTCCGGCCACGTCAGAGCCTCACCGTCCGATTCCTCGCGCAAACCTCTCCGCCTACACCCCAGACACCCAGTGCTCGCGTTAGCACCACCCCTCGAGCCTCGTCGACACCGAAGTCTGTGGAGCGCCGCCGCGGTCGCCATCGGCACCGTCCGGAGCTCGCGACTGTTCTACATCGACCGAAGCTTCTCCGCTTCCCCTCTTCTTCGTCGAGCATCACCAAGCCAAGGCAAGGTGAGAACACCGACTCGCCTCAACGCTACCGCTCTCACCCACCTCTTCTTCCCCAGCCGAGCGCCATGGCTGTCCGCCGAGGCCATGCCCGAGGCCAAGCTTCCTCGGAGCTTCCCGAGCCAAACCGAGCCCTCCGATAGCCTCCCTAGGATTCGAGTAAGCCTATGTCTTCCCCAATTTAACCGGCGACCACCGGAAACGGCGTAGCCGTGTGTTGCCGCCGCCGCCGTGTGCCACCTCTCGTCGCCAGCGAGCTATGGCCACCCACTGGCCAAACCAACACCACCGATAGGTTCGCCTCGTCGAGACAAGTCCATCGAGCACCACACCGCCGCCAGAGACCTCATCGCCGGCGAGCAATCGCCGGTCAACCTCTCTCCCTTGTTTCCTCTCTCTGACGGGTGGGTCCCGTTGACCAACGGACCCCGCGCGTCAGCCTCACCCGGTCCATGGACCACGTTCACGCAGGCCAGCCGGGAAGATTCAAATATGTTTTCCTTTTGTTTTATTTTCCAGAAATACTTGTTATTTTTGTGTAGCTCGTTTTAAAAGTCCAAATGAAGTACTTTCAGTTTTGTTAGCTTGTTTATGAGTAGATCTATCATGGAAAAATATGAAAGTATTTTTGGTGAAAGTTTTTATTACTGTTTTTATTTAATTCAGTTTGTGAGCTTTTGTTTAGATAAATGAAAATAGGTATTTTCTGGTTGAGTTAATTCATGGGAAAATTTGTGTAAGTTTATTATCATGTTTTGCACCTGTGAAAAATATATGAGGCACTGTTTATGTGGAAAAAGTTTCTGCTATAGTTAAAAATCATTTTTGGCTAATTTCTTAGAATAAATATTAAGGTGTTTTATATGTCGAAATAAAATGTGGGCAAAATTGTGTAGTCTCTGTATGACATGTTTAGGCTAAGAAAAATGTTAAGCATGAGCTGTTGTATGGAAGAATCTGAAGTTGCTTTACAAATGTACTTTTCTGTGTTTTCTTTTGGAAATTCATGTAAGAAATAATATAATGTTTCTGTTCATGGAACTTTCTTGATGAGTATGGAATATGAAGTAGAATTTGGGAAAAATATGAAAAGGAGTTTAGCACCCGTTTCCAGTAGGGTTGTAGTTCAATGGGTTTAATTTGGAATAGATTTGTTTATTTTGGGTAGGCTTGTATATTTATTCTCTGTCAGTAAATTTTCTGCAGTAAAGTGTTCACGAGTAGATGCAGCTAGGAAAATTATGAAATCTACTGTTTGACACTGTTTATGTGAAAAGTTAGTTCAAAGTGCCTTTTGAGCAGTTTATTTTTTCTTTTTATATTTTCTGTTCTATATTTTATTTCTGGCTGAAAATTGTTCAGTAAAGTCCAGCAGGTGTTATTTGCCTTCTGGAATTTTTGTGGATTTTTCTGAATTCAGAAAAATGCACTTGCAGTTCAAACCTGAATTTCTTTTGAATTTCTAAATAAGAAATATGTAAATTAATGGATTTTGTTTTATGAAATAAATAAGTATTTACCTCAATGTCAAAAGTGGTTCAAAAAGTTGGTTTTGTTGGTTTGCAAGAAATGTTACTTTTCTTACCACCGCATCTCGCACCACGTATTATTTATTTATCATTTTCAACCGCATTGCAATAGGATCGACAGTTCAGGATCAAGACCAGGAGCAGGAGACAAACGTCGAGCAGGAGATCCCGGAACTTCATCAAACCGAGGAAGTCGACCCCGCGGCCGACACTAACCTGCCTGAGTGCCCCTCCCACGAGGCCTCAGTCTTCTCTCAAGGCAAGCCCCGGAGCATATTAAGCCTCCTATCTTTTGCAATTAAAATTTACTTGAGTCCTTTTATATTGTGATGCATTAGGTTTAGGAGTTGGAATGAATCCTACTTGCTGCATTACCATTCCTTGGTTATTGATTAATATCTACCTTGTTATCCTGTTATTTATTCACAATGTAGAATGGCGTAGCTTGCTTAATAAAAGTAGTAGTTAAGAATGTTCCCGTAATACCCTGATGGGTAGTTACCGGATCACGGTTGGCTATATTTGCTATCGTGGAAAAGAACCTGAGTAGTAATGAAATACGGTCAACTGGAAGGCAAGGCACAAGTTTGGAAACTTGGGGCAGTCCGTCCGTTGGATCGTGTAGGTTTGTATCGATGTTGGCCCTCGTTCATTTTTGAACGCGCCCTTTTACTTAGGGATATGTCGGTGCCGTAATCATCGACCCCAAAGCCGGTTAGAAGCTGTTCGGGCCGGTTTCGACCCGTGTCGCGCCCTCTAGTATGGAAATGTGAGCTGCCGCGAGAGGCCATCACCAGGTTCCAATTGGGCGGTCCGTGCTTGAACCGCGACGATTACCACCACGAACAAGCATCGAGCGGTTGCCCAATGCATGGACCCGACGGGGAAAGTGTGGGCTGGTATTAAAGGTCGTTCACCAGCTGGTTTGGAATTCGATTCGAGTCGCCGTCTCCCCCGGTTAGTGGGAAACTATGGCGAGCTTCACCACGATACAACTCCATGTGATGTTTTAAAGGTTCAACTAAAAATGTGGATAAGTCAACTGGATATGGTTATATTATTGTTTGTTAGACTCAAGTGTGTGCAATAGTTCAGGTGCAAACCTAGAGTAAAGAAATAGGTCTAAAAATGACAGAGCAATATCATTAAATCCTCACTTATCTTAATTTGAGCTTTTCGCAACTAAAGATCCCAGATCCACCCAAAAAGGCCTTGCATACCCTTGGTGTCTTTATTTTTCAGTTGGACGGGTAAGTCTAGCTGAGTACATTCCCGTACTCAGGGTTTATCCCGTTTGTTGCAGATGGCCTGGTCTACTTTGGCTATTGTAAGCACTGCCTCTACCCGGTGGAAGGTGATGAGGAGTAGGCCCAGGGCAGGGTCGTCCAGAAGCTTCCCCTTTTCTTTTGCTGGTCTGAGACTCCTAGTGGCACATTATCTAAAAAGGGAAGAGTGAGTTGTGTTGAGTTGGATTTGTCAAACAATGTTTTATTTGGACCACATGTGCGGTGGTCGAGTTTCAAACTATTTCAGCTTCCGCACTTTTAAATTCGGTATTGTAATAACTCTGTTTTAAATTCGCACTCTGATACTTTAAATTCGGTTCCGTTTCTCTGTGGTGTATCTTTGTGAATGTAATTCTTGAACAATGCGATCCTGTATGTTGTACGGTGATAGAAATCCTTCGAGATTTCTGGACTACCGGGGTTATATGGGTTCAAGTATGAGTCGAAGTCAGACGGATTTGACTAAGACGGTACTTGAGCTCTTATAATCAGGACGGTTCCGCCACACTATGTATGCTAGGTTGCTATGTCTCTAGTGTTGAGTCATTCACTTGCTTGGTATGTCATATTCTGTTTAAAATCTGAACCAAGTTAAGTGAATTGGAAAGATCGAGATGGGTTTGCTTGTTAACACCTCACAGTTTCGAGACTGTTTCTCATTGCACTTTGAGTTAAACTTGAGCTGTGTAGTGTATGACCGAAACTGTTGCTTTAAGCTTCTGATTGCTTATGCATGGGCTTCACACAGTTGAAAAGTTAGGCAATAACAAGCATCCAACCTCTCGCAGTCACATGCTGATTTCTGAACTTGTGTAATTTCACCGCTGCAACTCCGATTAAAATTTGAAATCACAAGTTTATGCTTCTTTTTTCAATTGATATCAGCATGATGTTTGAACTATGCTAGGGGTAGTTCACCTTGTATACATGTTCAGAACTTGTTTGACTTCCTGTCTATACATGTCTGTGCTATTTTGATGGTGAATACCTTTTCGGCTAAAAACTGCTCTTTGTGCTCTCATTTCAGAGTTAGTGATCAGTTTGAGCTTTTGCTAGCATTCTGTGCATTTTCTGAGTCATCGGATCAGGACTCTGTAGAGCATCTTTGCACTCTTTTGAGTATACTTCTGAAGCTCCTAACTTGCATTTTGACTCATATGCATTTTGGAAGGGGGAGTCCCTGTCTTGTTGGCACTCTCATCGGTACATTTTCTGAGGGGGAGAACATTGCTTTCAGCTCTTTTTTGCTTGATAAGTGCATTTTCAACTAAGGGGGAGAAAATTGCAAATCATTACCCTCCGAGTTTGAACTAAGGGGGAGCTTTGGTTGTTTGCACTATTCGAGGGGGAGTTTTTGCTGCTTCCTGTTGGCCGTAAGGTATTTGTATCGAGCTTCTTTGCTAGTTGTGTTGAGCCTCTGTGCCTCTATCTTGAGGGACTAGCATTTTGCTTTGATATTTTCAATTGGTATTTGCTAGCGGTGTTGAGCCTGTTCTACCTCTTCTTGAGGGCTAGTTTTGCTTTGCTTGGTCGCGTCGAGCCGTTGCCCATGTCTTTGGGGACCAAGTTGTCTTGCTCTTTTCACTTGACCTTCTTCGGCTTTGCTATGCTTTTGGGTCATTTGGTTGAGTTCTCTCTTCTTCTCCTTCTTCCTTCTTCTGCTTCCATTATGATTTGTGTTGGTAGTTGACAATGCACTCATCAAGGGGGAGATTGCGGATACATGGGTGTATGCCGGGTCTCTGAGTGATGAGTGATTGTCAACTGGGATGATGCGCATGTTCTTTGGCTTGTGTTGTGCAGGTGTCGAGCACGGAGACAGTGATCAGAGGCAAGGTGAAGGTCAAGTAGAGACGTGCCGTGCCGATGGACCGAGAGTGGCGAAGGGCGGACGTGAGGCTTGGACTGAGGGACCGGTGGCCCGAGGATCAGCTGTGGTGGCTGGCAGCCTGGGACAGCGACGAGCGAAGACTTGCGGTCATGTGTTGCCTGAGTCGTGGACTTGGGGACACATGTCGGTGGACGGGGTGCACGGGTGGTGCATCCCATCTACGGCGTCGGTTTGGTGGTAGAGCCAGAGAAAAACCATCGGATGGACTGTTTCCAGGTTTGGGCCTCAAAACCTGGGTGCTGAGGGTTTCCGAGTTTGGCCACAAAACTCGGGCTGAGGACGGTTTCCAGGTTTGGGCCTCAAAACCTGGGCGCTGCGGGTTTGCTGAGTTTGGGCCTCAAAACTCAGATGTTGGTGGGCTGGTTTCCCGGTTTGGGCCTCAAAACCGGGGGTTGGCTGTGAAGGCTGGTTTCCCGGTTTGGGCCTCAAAACCGGGGGTGCGACGTCCAGGAAAAGGACGCGGAGCGGTGGCGGCACGTGGCGGCAATCGGGAGGTTGCGTCGAAGCAACGCTACGAGTTGTGCGGGCGTGGCCGTCGGATCTACCTACCACCGAGTTGGTTCAGAATAACCTTAGGGTTTAGCTGGCTCGCTCTGTAAGTAGAGAGGGGTAGAATAGGAATAGAGTAGGAATTAGGAATAGGTTAAGTAGGGGGAGACACCCTCCTCCCCCAACTATCTCAGTTCATTTGCTCTTTGCACTTAGGGTTTCCTGCTCTCCCAATCCCCTGCTGTAGCTAGCTGAGATCCGCAGAGAACTATACCTTTGTGTACTGGAGACTTTGAGGAAGTGAGGCCGTAACCTCACTGTTGTAGCGTGTGCTAGCCACACGATTGCAGATCGATGTGTTGATTCGCGTTTTGGTTCGTGTTCTTCGCGTTCTTCGTTTCTCCACGATTTTCCCGTCACTCGATCTCTCTCCCTACTGCGTCTTTGCAAAATCCGTTTGAATCAACTTGTTCGTATTTGAAAGGAGATCATTTCCACCGAAGGAATTTATCTAACTCCTTACGAACAAGTAGATCGGGTTGATTTCGTTTTCGTGGCGCTTTTTCGTTCTTGATCTTCCCCTTTCGATTTCCCTGTGATTGAATCGATTTGAGCGGATGATTTCTTGGGGATAGTCTCCTAACTACCCTGTGATCATCTTCTCCAAGTTTGGGAACGTGGGATTTTGATTTGGATCGAATTTGGAGAGATTCGTGAGAGGGGCGACTGAAATCGCCCTCTCTGTTCATCCGCGGACAGTCCGCCGTTGGACCCGCGGACAGTCCGCGCGTCGGGATCGAGCCAGGTCAGTGACTGCGGATCTCGGTAGCGTTACTGTTCCTTGACCGGCGGACAGTCCGCCGAAGGAACTCGCGGACAGTCCGGGAGTCGTCTAGGGACTGTTCAGCACCTTCGCTGTTTTGGCATTTGACCGGCGGACAGTCCGCCGTTGGGTCTCGCGGACAGTCCGGGAACGTCCAGTGGACTTGCAGCAGCACTGTGGTTTTGCTCGTTTGGCCGGCGGACAGTCCGCGACCTGAGCCCGGACAGTCCGCCACTGGGCAGACAGTCCGCGACCGTTCTGCCGGACAGTCCGGGACTTGCCTGAAGTTTCCGGTTTTGTGCGTTTGCTCTCCCGGCTTCCTCGCTTAGTTTTCGGACTTCTCGTTTGACCTTGTAGTTAACCAAGGAACCTCTCTAGGTATCTTTGCTACTTGTTAGCATCGGTATTTGGAGATTTCTCAACGTAGCCGTCTATCTACGTTCAAGACTTGGTTTTTAAGGGTTGAACTTGTTCGAGTGCTTTTGCCGTTTGGCTCGCAATCGCCTTGTGGTGCCTCGCTGTGATCCTAGGGATCATCCACCCTCTTCCAAGGGTCGTGGGCATCACATTCTCGATCGTAGCTCTTGGGGGTTGATTTTGGGACAATCGGCCAAAGTTTCGAAAGAAATTTTTGAGCTCCCATTCACCCCCTCCTCTGGTCGCCTTGCTAGTGCTTTCTCGGTCCTTCAGCATGCTTGATTGATTTACTTGTATGACCTAGGCAAAACCGATTTCAAAACTTTCATACATTGTGTTTCAAAATCTTTGTAAAGAAACTTGCTTGAAATGACCATTGTTCTGTATTGATTGATTGTCACTGGTCATAACATGCAAGCAGTATGTGTCCACTCCAAGGAAGAGATATAGTAACCCAGAGATAATTTTGTTCTGTGGTGACCGTCCGGCAGTGTCGGGCCAGCCGCGGAGGTGTCGGGCCCCGGCAGTACCGCGCTGGGCGCGACAGTGCCGCGACTTGTCGATTCAGCCTGAATCGACTGTTACCATGTAGGGCCAAAAGAAAAAAAAACTTTTTACTCTACCCAACGGCCTCACCCTCTCTCTCTCTCCCTCATTCTTATCTAGTCCGTGAAACCGTCCCTTTCTCTCTCTCTCTCTCTCTCTCTCTCGGGCGACCAAGGGCGAACGGGGACCGACTCTCCTCCGGGCTTCTTCCCGGCGAACCCGGTCTCCGGCAGTGCTGGCCGAGGATCCCCCTCGGTGCTTCGCCGGTCTCCTGTCCTCAAGGGTCTCCTTCCCTACTTTCTTTTCTCAAGGTGAAATTTTCAAATCCCTAACCCTAGTTTTTCCTGATTTGTAAAATGCGCCATGGTAGTTGTACTTAGAGGTTGTAGAAGGGTTTGTAGATGATAGGGAGGCAGTGGGAATGATGGATGTGGTGTTTCTTGGCTCAGACCTGGCCTGCCTGCGCGGCAGTGCCGCGCTCAGCGCGGTAGTGCCGGACCACGAGCAGGGGCTTGATCCAAGCAACACCCTATCCATCAAAGTCTATTGCCTCACTATAACCTACTAGCCCTTATGCAGTCTTCTAACACAGTTTCCATGTTTCTAGATGTCGGGAGGAAGAGGTGATGAGAGAAGGGTGAAGTAGAGGATGGATCCGCTCAGGGGGAGGAGCAAGTAGCTGTCTCGCAGAGGTGGCTCTAGCTCTCAAGGGGAGAATGTGACTGCACGGCAGCAGATCCGTGATGAGGCTCGCCTGCAGATGCAAGGGCGACAGATTCGGGATGATCTCTATCCCAACACACCAGAGCATCTTGCAGAGGTCAGCAGAGCCCACTTGCAGCCCTACACAGAGGATGTGCAGGAGTGGCCTCCACAGGACACCAAGGACAGGCAGCCCGTGTCTTACTATCAGCAGTTCAGCTCAGTGAAGACACAGCGCCAGCTCAATCCCTACAACTTTCAGAAAGATATGGGCATTGACTACAGGTTCTGGAATGAGTTCCATTCCGACTTCTACCGTTCAGTCCTGTACAATGCCAAGAAGCAAAAGATTATAAGTATGAAGTATGTTGATTGGGAGCATTTGGAGGCCAAGCATGATCGTGACATTGACAGGGTGGTGGCAGCTTGCAAGGCAAGGAATATGTATGACCTGATGGGATTCAGCTACAACTGGAACACAGAGATCATCCATCAGTTTCATGTCATGCTCTATGTGGACAATGTGGTGGAGGAGATGCATTGGATGACCGAGGGTCGTCACTACAAGGTCTCTTATGAGACCTTTGCTAGGATCCTTGGTTTGGGCAGCGGGGATAGAGAGCTTGACAGTCTGCACCAGGAGAGGACTCTGACAGATAATGAGATTGCTTTCATGTATGAGGATCCTCGGAAGGCAGATGGGTTGGTCAAGGGGCTGAAGGGCTATTACTACATGTTGAACAACCTTTTCAGGCAGACTCTCAACCCCAAAGGGGGTTCTCATTCTAACCTCTATGGATATGGCAGGAACATGTTGGCTAGGATGGCCCCCAGGGCAAACCACTTCTCCATCTCCAGTTTTATTTGGACTGAGCTACAGGTGGCAGCCGAGGATGCTAGGAAGGCAGTGCTCTATGCCCCCTACATCATGTTTATCATTGAGATGGTCTCCGGCTACACCTTTGCTAAGGATGGGTTGCATGAGCCTTACAGAGCAGAGAAGAAGAGGGCAGCAGCAGGAGCAGCAGCAGCTGATAGGCCAGAGAGCTCCCACCCTTTCTCCCAGAGGAAGAAGAAGAGCAAACTGGCCAAATGGATCAAGGCCATCTTCTCTACTTGCACCTACGCAGCCCAGACAGCTCACCAGGCACTAGTTGAGCAGCGTGCAGAGCGAGAGCGGGCGGGTCGGTCTCTGTTACCTCCACCCCGCTCTCCTCCTCACTTCAACCTCTCCAGCCTTGACTCAGATGATATAGACTCAGATGGCGACGAGGAGCAGGAGGAGATAGTGCCTGAGCCGTCTTGTCGTTCTACGCGCACCATGACCCGCTACACCAGCACTACCCATCGCCATGGGAAGGCCATTGTAGAGTCTGATGACGACGACGACGATGGCGACGACGATGATGATGATGATGAGGATGAGACCGAGATTCAGTGGGACACGATAGCGTCTGATGATGAGTGAGTGTTTGGACACTCTTCTCTTCTCTCTACTTCTCTCTTTTTGGTGACTTGTTGCCAAATGGGGAGAATTAGGTGAAGAGAAGGGGGTACAACACTTTCTTGTTCATGTCCCATCGTTTAGCAGCTGTCTTTTAGTAGTTGTGAGTTGTGAGAGAGTTTGTCGTTCAAAACTCTATTTTGTAATACTCTATGTTGCTACTTCTTAGACTTGGATGTGGACATGTACTTTTATCTGCTTATTTAGCTTGTCATATTCTGTTTAGACCTGTTGCTTATTATGCTTTGTGGCTGTGTTAAATTCCGCTGCGTTTGCTGTCTGTAAGTCTGAGCGGCAGTGCCGCTCCAAGGCCGGCAGTGCCGGGCTCCGGTAGTGCCGCGCATAGAGCGGCAGTGCCGCTCCTAGAGCGGCAGTGCCGCTCTGGCAGACAGGCAGCAAACCACTCTGATGTGCTTAAACTGTCATTCGCATCACGTGTTTATTCTTGACACAGTTTGATCGCACCCCACAAAGCTATTAGATGTGAAACTGAACCTATCTTACACTCTTAAATATGTGAATGTTGGCCTCTAATGCCAATTTGAGATTTCAGCTCTCATTCACACATTTAGGGGGAGGTTTCACACCTAAGCTTCTTAATCTCAAGTATTGTACCCTTTTATTGTAAGCTTCAATTGTGTTGTCATCAATCACCAAAAAGGGGGAGATTGTAAGTACAATCAAGCCCTAATTGTGGGTTTTGGTGATAATGACCACATGATTGGAGAACTAATGAGATTTACCTAGATGACAAGCAGGTTGATAATGAGAAAGGATGGTGCATATGTGTTGGTGGACCCCTCATACGTTATTTCATCGGTTCCGGACTCAAAGTGCTACAACAAGCTTTTTCTTATATATTTGAGTTATAGGATTGTCGTACTATCAAGGGGGAATGCAAATGCATTGCTATTGCTGAATGACATGTGCTCCAACCAACCCAAGCCATCCTCATTTCTAACCAAAGATAGTTGCACAGAATTCTGATCTACCTCTGTCTGTCTAGTAGGCGCGGTAGTGTCGCCCAGGGCGCGGCAGTGCCGGGCCGCGGCACTGCCAGGCTACGGCCGGCACTACCGCGACTTGTTTCAGCCGTTGGATGGCAGGGGGTATTTACACTACTCTCCTGCCACCCCAACGGTTATCCAAGACCATTTACTCTTCTCCTACCTCCAGACAAGGCTTTCTCTCCCCATTGAAGGCTCCCAAGCTCTCTCTCACCTAATCTATGATTCCCATTGATTCCAAGTGAGTTAGAGGCTCAAACCTTCACCAAAGAGAAGCCCTAGCTGAGATCTACTCCCTAGAGCACTTGATTTGAGCCATAGCCGGTGGATTTGCTTCTATTACTCTTGGGTTCTTGGAACCCTAGCCGGCTAGGCGTCGCGCTTGAGCTAGCCAACTTGTGTGGCGGCCTTGGGAGGTTTGTAATCACTCGTGCAACTAGTATTATTACCCCTCACTTCAAGGATTTGGTTCCTTGACTTGAGAACGAGGAAGAGTTGCAAAGCTCATGACCTAAGTGGTCAACCTCAACAACGTGGAGGTAGGCAAGCCTTGGTGGCGAGTTGAACCACGGGATAAATCACTTGTCTCTTGTGCTTATTTGCTTTTATATTTTATACTTGTGAGCTTGTGATAGATTCTAGGGTTTGGCCCGATCTACTTCATACTACATATTTGGCTTGGTAGAGTTGGTTCTGCTGGTTCAGGAAACCTAGTGTAGCATTTCCATTCGTATAGATTCGGTTTGCTGTGGCTGGATTTCGAATTGCAGGCTCAGGTTCTATTCTGCGCGGTAGTACCGGGCTGAGGCCGGCAGTGCCGGGGTGCGGCAGTGCCAGGCATAGGGCGGTAGTGTCGGGCTTATCTAATTAAGTTTTGAGCTATGATTTTTGACAGGCCTATTCACCCCCCCCTCTAGGCCACACAGGTCCTTACACCAGGGTATGGGCATCAACGGCCATCCCTTTCCAGTAAACATGGTGGCTCCTGCACCTCGAAGTGAGATTAAGGTTCTGACTTCTAACAAAGCCAAAGCAGCTGAGACAGTGGATCGAAAGAAGCAATTAACAGCTAAAGAATATCAGAAGATGAAGGGAAAAGAGAAAACTAATCAGCATGATCGTCCTGAGACTTCAAGAGTTGGTGAAGCAAGAAGGCGTCCAACTGTTAGAATTCTGTTGAATAAATGGCAACGTCAGAAAGAAAGATATCAAATGCATGGGCAGAGAGATGAGCATGAGTACCAAGAGTGGCTTGAAGAGGAGGAGTACAGAAGGTCTCGAGAAGAAGAGAGGCGTATCAGAGATGAAGAAAAGAATCATTGGGATTGCCCTTTCTTCAGACACTGTTAGAATGAAGGATTGAAACTTCCTACTCTTCGAAACTGCCCAGAATGCAGTGAACAATATTGGGAGTATAGGCAGTCGAGAGACAACCGCCGATCTGTGCATGAAAGACTAAGATTTGAAAGAACAGATCAGAGCATAAAAATGAGAATGTACATGATCGGCTTGGAGTAAGGTTAGCCGATCAGGATCATACTTGGCAAGAGGGACAATGGTGTCTAGGTGGTTTGACCAGAAGCCAGAAACGTCAGGTTCAAAGGTTAAAGAACGATGAAATTCAAATGAAGAAACCCCAAGTCTAGCAGTTGAAATAGATAGCCGATAAGAGGGAACCATCGGCTAATATATCCACTCTTTTCATGTTGCCTGCTGAATTTAGATCTACTGGTCAACAAGAGTAATCGGATGATGAAGAAGCATTCTCATTTAAAAGCTTTGTATTTAAAAGGGAGCAGTGGCTCAGTGGATCTATCAAGCAGAGGGAGCTACATTTCAAAAGCCTGAAAAGCATTCTCATTTAAAAGCTTTGTATTTAAAAGGATTTGTTGATGGAAGACCTCTGAGCAGAATGTTAGTTGATGGAGGTGCATCTGTTAACTTAATGCCATATGTCACCTTCAGAAAACTTGGAAAGACCACAGAGGACCTAATTCAAACCGACATGAGGTTGACATACTTCACTAGGAATGTATCGACTACTAAGGGTGCTTTATGTGTGGAGTTAATGGTTGGCAGCAAGAGCTTACCTACCACCTTCTTTGTAGTCGATACAAAGGGTTCATACAGTGTGCTATTGGGAAGAGATTGGATCCATGCTAATTGTTGTGTTCCATCTACCATGCATCAAAATATGATACAGTGGATTGGAGACACCATAGAGGTGGTACTAGCCGATTCAACTGTCAGTATTGTGTATTATGACCCTAATGATTGGAACTTTGATGATATGGATTGCTTCTCTAGAAAGGTGCATGAAGGAGGTTTCATCAAGATGTTTGATGATGGCCAACAGCCGATCCAAGCAGTCGGTTTTAAAAAAAAATATTTTAATAGATTATTCAGTCAATAAGGATGAAGGCAAGATGGGTAAATATTTTACATCGGCCGATGAATTAGAAGCTGTTGATATTGGAAACGGTGATAAACCGAGACTGACGTATATTAGTGCTAAGATAGATCCCAAGTTTAGACAAGAACTTATTGCTTTATTAAAAGAATATAAAGAATGTTTTGCTTGGGATTATTCTGAGATGCCTCGTCTTGATCGATCATTAGTTGAACATCGGTTACCCATCAAACATGGGAGTCAGCCTGTAAAACAAGATCCAAGGAGGATTAGAGCAGAAGTTATGGCCAATGTAAAAACAGAAATCACTCGGCTTTATGAAGCTAATTTCATTAGGCAATGTAGATATGCCGAATGGATATCTAGTGTAGTCCCTGTATATAAGAAAAATGGAAAGATGAGAATTTGCATTGATTTCAGGGATTTAAATAAAGCTACTCCGATGGATGGCTACCCAATGCCAGTGGCAGACATGTTGGTCGATGCGGAAGCTGGTCATAAGGTAATCAGTTTTATGGATGGTAACGCTGGTTATAACCAAATTGTTATGGCAGAGGAAGACATACATAAAATTGCATTCAGGTGTCCTGGCACCTTAGGCTTATATGAATGGGTAGTCATGACTTTTGGACTTAAAAATGCCGGTGCGACTTATCAAAGAGCGATGAATTATATCTTTCATGAGTTGATCGACAGAATTGTGGAGATCTATATTGATGATGTAGTTGTGAAATCTAAGGGGTATCAGGAACATCTTAAGGACCTCAGGGATACTCTAGAATGTGCAAGGAAACATGGATTAAGGATGAATCCTCACAAATGCGCGTTTGGAGTATCGGCTGGACAGTTTTTGGGTTTCATGGTACATGAAAAAGGGATTGAAGTCGGTCAGAAAAGTTATGATGCAATTGACAAAGCAGTACCGCCAACCACAAAGACTCAGTTACAATCATTAATCGGCAAGATCAATTTCATTAGAAGATTTATATCGAATTTGTTAGCCAGAATTTTGTCGTTCTCAGTTCTGTTGAAATTGAAAGATGATAAGGAGTTTAAGTGGGGAAACGAACAACAAAAAGCATTTGAGGAGATCAAAGAGTATATGAAGTCTCCATCGATTTTGATTCCTCCTCAGAGAAACAAACCTTTTAAATTGTACGTAGCGGCCGATGATCATACAATTGGATCGGCCTTAATGCAAGAATTTGAAGGAAAGGAAAGAGTAGTGTTTTATCTTAGCAAAAGGCTACTAGATCCAGAAACAAGATATTCTCATGTCGAGAATTTATGTTTGTGCTTATACTTTTCATGCACTAAGCTTCGACATTACTTGTTATCTTCTGAATGCATGGTGGTGTCAAGGTTTGATGTGATAAAGCACATGTTGTCTATGCCTATTTTAAATTTAAGAATTGGCAAGTGGATTATTGCATTATCGGAATTTGATTTAAAATATGAATCGGCTAAGGCGGTTAAAGGACAGGTGATAGTTGATTTCATTACTCATCATCATGGGCAAGAAGTTAAAACTTTGGACTTTGTTCCTTGGGCTTTGTTCTTTGATGGATCTAACTGTAAGCAAGGTGGAGGTATTGGTATTATCCTTGTTTCTCCATAGGGGGCCAGTTTTGAATATGCTTTTCCTATTGATCCAACCTCTACTAACAATCAAGCTGAGTATGAAGCTCTTCTCAAAGGACTTTATCTTCTATACAAGGTAAGGGCCGAGGTTGTTGAGATTTTCGGTGATTCTCAATTAGTAATTAATCAATTGCTCGGCCTATATAAATGCAAAGACGATGTTTTGAGGAAGCATTATGAAAAATGTCTCGAGTTGCTTGATTCTTTCTCTTCTGTTGTCATAAAGCTTATTCCTAGGTGTCAGAATCAAGAAGCTAATCGACTGGCTCAAAGTGCTTCTGGTTAGCGACAAATCGTTGAGATATTAGCCGATGAGCTTGCTGATAATAATGATTGGAGAATTGAAATTATTGAATATTTAAAAGATCCATCACAGCGGGTATCCAGGAAGTTGAGATATAGGGCTATGAAATTTGTTATTCTTGATGACCAACTTTATCATAAAACAATTGATGGTGTACTCCTTAAGTGTATAAATCAAGAGGAAGCCAAGGTTCTAATGGGAGAAATCCATGAGGGAGTTTGTAGTGCACATCAATCTGCTCATAAAATGAAATGGATGATCAGGAGAACGGGATATTTTTGGCCAACCATGTTGGAAGATTGTTTTAAATATTATAAAGGGTGTCAAGAGTGCCAAAGGTTCGGTAATATTCAAAAATCTCCAACATCAGCTATGAATCCAATTACAAAGCCATGGCCATTTAGAGGATGGGGAATAGATCTGATTGGCCAAATATTTCTGTCATCCAGCAAGGGGCATAAATTTGTGTTAGTAGCAACTGATTACTTCACCAAGTGGGTTGAAGCTATTCCTTCAAAGAAGCTTCATTAGCTATTGTGATTGAGTTTATTAAAGAACATATCATCTACAAGTTTGGTGTTCCTCAAACCATTACTACGGATCAAGGAAAAATGTTTACATCAAAAGAGTTTGAGGATTTTGCTACCAACACGGGTTTCAAACTGATTAATTCATCTCCATATTACGCCCAAGCCAATAGACAAGTTGAGGCCTCTAACCAGATTTTGATCAAGATTATTAAGAAAAAGGTCAGAGAACATCCAAAGAAGTGGCATTCGATACTCAGCGAAATGTTATGGTCTTATAGAATGGCTTGTCATGGTGCAACTAAATGTTCATCTTATGAGTTGGTTTATGGACACGAAGTTGTGTTACCTTGGGAAATTAATATAGGATCCAGGAGAGTGTCACAGCAGAACAATTTAAAAGCCGATGAGTATAAACATCTTATGATGGATAACCTTGATGATTTAAATTTTCATCGGTTAAAAGCTTTGGAAAATATCAAAGCTCAGAAACTAAGAGTCGCTAAATATTACGATCGGAAGGTCAGAGAGAAGAAATTCAATAAAGGAGACCTGGTTTGGAAAGTTATCTTGCCAATTGGAACTAAGGATAACAAGTATGGCAAGTGGTCACCAAATTGGGAGGGACCGTATCATATTACAAAGTGTGCTCCTGGCAATGCTTATTTCTATGAAACTTTAGAAGGAATCGAATACTTCAGAGCAGTCAATGGAAAATATTTTAAGAAGCATTATCCCAGTATTTGGGTGGATCTACTATGACTCATCAGATTAGTTGATAGCCGATATTACAATATCGCCCTCAGACTAAAAATATAGTCGATATGCAATATATCGACTTCAATAGCAAAATAAATAGCCGATGCAAGGGAGGCATCGCCTTTAGTACAAAAAACATGAAATTATGAAATTTGGAACTCAAAGACCTCGATGGGTCTAATCTCAGATGAGTCACATGGAAGCAGAAGATTTCATTATATTCACGGTAGATTTCTTACAAAGAGATTGATCCTATAAACTACTCAAAGACTTTATCTACTATTGTGACACCCCAATTTTAAGAACAAAATTGGAGCACAATATATGTATGCCAGGATCAATTTTCATACATATATCCACATCATAGTAAATATCAAAACAATGCTTTATTAATAATATCGAACTTTATTACAAAAATGACCCTCGGGTCCAAAAGAAAAGTACAGACTCTCAGTCTAACTCTAAAATAAACCCTGGTGTCGATGCGGACGATCTGGACTCCACTCCACAGGAAGGTCGACCGGGGGTAGCGCCATCCTAGTACAGGTCGTCAGGGTCGTAGCCTCCGTCTTCTGGATACTCCTGCTCCTCGTACGTGTAGTCTCCAGCGTCTGGGTGGGGTAGCAGGGGGACAAAGAGGAAGGGTGAGTACATCGAAATGTACTCCGCAAGTGTAGGAAATATATGCTTATGAGGCTAATAACAAAGGTAGGCTGACTCTGTTTAACCCAAGCGCCTAAAGCAACACATCCTATTATTCCTATTAGTCCTATGCACCTATTTACTAGGTTATAACCACAGACTCTGTAGAAAAGTAACCACACTCGGAGTCGCACCGAGCAAACCACACTCGGAGTCACACCGAGCAAACCACACTCGGAGTCACACCGAGCAACCAACACCTGAAGTCCATCAGGCAACCGCACCTGAAGTCCATCAGATGACCCGAACCCAAAACCAACCAGTAACCAACTAATCTCAAAGAAGTCCAAGCCGCTCGTGACCGTGAGCACGGCTGATATATCAGTTTTACACTCTGCAGAGGTTGCACATCGTTACCCATGAGTCGTGCAGATCCCGTCACGCTAAACACTGCCGAGGTGCATAGTGGGTTGCACTGCAAGGCCTTTACAAAGCCCCCTCCAAGTCCGTTCCACACGTACCTCTAAGGTTTCACCCCGTACAAAGGTCTACGACCCCCAGGGCCCCCTCGTGAGCCACTAAAACAAACCCCGTGTGGACCCTCAACTTAGAGGTTACTAATTAATTAGCCAGGTCCAGCCCATCCAGATCTCATGGCTGCGCTATTAAGCCGGGTTACAGGCTTCGAGAACCGGGTCCTAGGGATCCAGGCAGGATATGTCTAGCACGAGCCCCGAACCAAAACCAAAAGCAGCTGCCGAGTCCCACGGCACAAAACCACCAATACGGGTCCATCCTGCCGGATTTACCTAATAACCATGTTACTACAAAATTACCATGACCACATTCGTTTCATAATTCATTAATCAAGATTATAAACATTTTAATCTCTCATCCCAACCATGACTGCAGGGCTAAGCAAGACACCTACCCGAACATCCCAGAACAGGCGACAAGGGTAATATAAACAAATTCTAGTAAACCCTAACATGAGATTCAAATTAATGACAAGCATGCATCTACAAGATCTAACTACTCTAATACCAAAAGTAAAATAAAGTAGGTGCAAGATGTTCAAGGACACTTGCCTTCGGACTGGGTCGAATCAACTGGGTCGCAAGGATGGTCTGGAGCGTCCTCGAACTCCGCACTCTCTGGCCCAATCAACATCCATGGCACATACAAAGCGAAATGAATAACAGTACAACAAACAGTATGAAAACAGTAAACTAATAGATCTACTGCGTAGAGCTTGACGAGACGAATCTAACGCAAGTTGAACGGGTCAAATCGGAGTTAAAACGCAAAAGTTATGAGCATTTGAAGTTGGATGGCAATTCTGTAAATAGTTTGAACTCGTTTTCGTATTTTAAAATAAATCAGAACCGATTTTAAATGCTGACTGGAGCGGGCCTCAATTCTCCAAAACAACAGGGGCCTGCGCGGAAGAGTGCACAGACTCAGGGTACAGTAGGCGCGGACCGCGGGTTAGTTTCAAGAAAGCCTGAGGGGTTGGCTGCAAAACGGCGGAGAGGTCCCGTGCTGGTGCCACGTGGCGGCGCGTCACTGGGGCGGTGCACGTCTGTGCTGTGGACGGGGCGCACGGCGCTCTGGCTCGCGGTGTATGGTGGACTGAGGACTGCGCCTCATTTTCCAAGGAACCGAGGGGCTATACTGTAAGAAACACAAGACACAACGCATAGTAGATCTGGAGCGCGGGTTGATTTCGATGAAGGTGGAGGACTATTTAGCAAAATGGCCAGAGCCGATCGGCGCGCTGGCGTCGGCGCTGACGGGGCGCCAGGTGGCGTGACATGGCTTCACCCGATTGGCTCGGTGCACGCGCTGTGGCCGTGGACGCGCTGACGAGGCAAGGGGGGGGCCGAGTCCATGGCACAGGTGGATCCGGCTCATACCGGTTCGAAGCGGTTTTAATCTCGGCCATCCAGATTGGATCTAACGGCCGAGAAAGGCTCGGGAAGAAGGAGGCGGCGCCGGTGATGCTACGCGCGGCGGCGGCCGTGCGGAAGGCGGTGGCGCCATGGCCAGGGCTCGCCGGAGTTCCCGGGAAAAGGCTACAGAGCGGTAGGGGTCACGGAAATAGGTGGGATCGGCGGAGAATCTTACAACGGATCCGTAGATGTGCTCCTCGTTGCCGATTGGGGTCCAGAGTCGGCGAATGGCGTGGAGGTCGCGGCGGCGGCGTCCGGTTGCTCCGGCGTGGTCGAGGTCGGTGTGCTCTGGCTCGGTTTCTTGTCGAGGAAGGACCTCCGGGGCGCGGTGTGCTTCACCGATCTAACAGCCCGGAGAGGACTTTGCAGCGGCTCGCAGGGTGGGTTGAGCTCGGTGCTGGCTCGACAATGGTGAGCGTGAAGGCGGTGGTGTTCGGGAGGGTGAACAGGGGTGGCGGCGCGCTCGTGCGAGGGTTATAAAGGGTGGGGGACAGATGGGGAGGAGCGGTGGGGATGAGACGGCGAGCGCGAGCGCGAAGGGCGGGCGGTCGGGTGCGGGGGAGAGAGCGCTCGCGGTGGCGCTGGGCCGATCTGTGCGCGTGCGAGCGGGGAGGCCAGCGAGGAGAGGGAGGCGCGCGCCGGAGTGGCTTGGGCCGGCGCTGGCGCCGTGCGGAGGGAGGGTGAGTGGGCCGGTGCGGAACGCTGGCCCGAGAGGGAAAACGGGGAGGAGGGAAGGGCCGCGGGGGGGGGGGAAAGGTTGGGCTGGCCGGCTGCGGGCCGAAAGGAGATGGAGGCGGCTGGGCCCGAAATGGGAAGGTGGGAGAGAGGGTTGGGTCCAGTTTGCCATTTTCTTCTCTTTTCTTAACTCTTTTGCAAATTTATTTTCAAATTCAAAATTCAAAACAGATTTGAAATCAAAACAGTTTGAAGAGTTTTGAAAACATTTTCCTAGGTTTGAAAATAAAACTTGAGTTTAAATTTGTAAATTTTCATAAATCTTTTATTTGCTTTCTAAATAGAATAAATCCGATTCGCCCTATTCGGGTTTAATAAATTCTTTTTCCACTCAATAAAATTATGCAATGGCATGAATGCAACAGAAAAATGATAAATAAATTTTATTTTCCTCCTCTAATAAACTAGCCAACCTATTTAATTTCTAATTCCTTTTATTAAATTGGGGAAAAATTAAATCAGGGTGTTACAACTATGAATACAGAAGGGACGACGTCTGCTATCTCCTCGGCTGCTCCATCAACACCATCGAAGTTCACCTCCATGGCGTGACTGATTTCCGGGGTGATCTCGAGGTTGCTCAGGTCACTGCCGGTATAGGCCTGGGCAGCTCCAAGTGCCATGGCGGCACCGTGGCGGACACCATGGAGGACAACTTCATGCACCCTTGCGGGGATGTTGTTCACCCTCTCAACGATGTTGTTACCAGCGGCGTTCACGGAGGCGGCAACTTCGTTCCCTGCGTCTTGGAGGGCTTCCAAGCACACGGTCAGATCTAAAAGATGGACAGAATGATGAGCATCAAATAACGCACTAAAGATTGAAGGTAAGAGCTTTCGTAAAAAGGAGTTCTTCCACTACTAGGGATGTGATCATCAGTGACGTACTTCTTTCTTTATTGTAGATGAGCAAACCGTCACCAAGTTTAATCTGTGACGATTTTGTGACGAAAACTATATCGTCATTGGGGTCGCGTCACATTTGTTCTGTTGTGACAAAATGTTAATTTTCGTCACAGATGTGCTTCCATTTTGTGACGAAATAGATGTGGTCACGGATGTGATACCATTCTGTGACGATCGGGTTTGGTCAAGGATGGGTCCAGGTCTTCGTCATAATCTGCCGTCTGACCTCGCGCAACGACGTCGTTAACGGCGTTTGTAACCTGTGACGACCCGTTTTGGTCACAGATTGAACTCTGCTTTCGTCATAATGGTTCGTTTGGAAGCCCCGACGGCGCTTGCCACGTAGGATGCTGACATGGCTGATTACGTCATCGATGATGTGTCACGTGACGTGGCGATGACGTCATCGATGACGTGTCACGTGACGTGGCGATGACGTCATCGATGACGTGTCACATGACGTGGCGATGACATCATCGATGACGTGTCACGCGACGTGGCGATGACGTCATAGCTAGCCCGGCTGCTGCCTTTGTTGCCACGTGGACCAATCATATTCTGCCACGTGGCTTGGTTTGGTTGGTTCTTATTTCGTCACAGATTGCGGTTTGAAATCGTCAGTGAAGAAGAAAGAGTTTGGTCACAGATGGCGACTTGAAATCGTCACTGAAGATGACACAGTTTTGGTCACATATTGTGATTTGTAATCGTCACTGAAGATGACACAGTTTTGGTCACATATTGCGATTTGTAATCGTCACTGAAGACGCCATCATTTTCATCAGAGAAATGGAGATAATAATTTAATTGCAATTTGGAAATGATACTAGAAAGACCAAATAATTCTATACTTAATAAAACAACATTCCAACGAGCATACAGCTTAGTTCACAGCAACACCAACATTACATCATATAATTAAAAGTTGTCAACCAACGTTACAGCATTTAATATATATATATATATGTTGCCAACCACAAGCAACTTAAGTTTGACTTCCCAAAATGAACAACCTAAACACAGGAGCACTGACCACGAGCCCTCATGTCAACGAAGAAGGATTACCATGCAAGGATAACAGCTTCTTGATCAGCGCTTTGGTCTCCTCCATCTCCTTGCTGTTCTTCTCGGTCAGCATCTTGTACTCCTGCAGCTCTTTTTGTGTCCTCACCAGCTGTTCTTCAGCTTCTTCACTTTTCTTCTTGAGCTCATCGAGTTCACCTTGAACAGCAGCCGCCGCTTCAGCTGCAAGTTGTTCCCGAAACTCGCTTTCATGTGACTTAGAGGATGTCCATGTTTTCATGCCGACACTCTTCAGGAAATGATGTGAGCTGATCTGGGAGAGCACCTTGGACACAAGGTCCACACTTGATGGTGTCGTCCCATCTTCATCAACAGGTTCAGCCCTCAAAGCTTCCATATCAAGCTAAAATATCATGGACAGAAAATAGTTACATGTTCATGCTACTTACGAACAACAAGATGAGAGTTGTTACTTATTGCAATAATTTGAGGAAGACATGTCACACAAGATGAACATAGCAAACAAAGGAACTTACAAGTTCTTCTCTTGCAGCTTGATTGAGGCCACGTTTGGAGTTGGTATGGCAGGTCTCAAAGGCCTCCACCGCATCTAGTTCTTCATTCAGATCTATGCTGGGTTCTTCTCTATTTCTCTTCTTCTTCTGTTTCGTGGATAAACAATCACAACAAAAGTTCACTCAGATTACATGCAAGAGAATTTGATATGTTCCAATGTGTATGGAGACTAGTACAAGGTATTTTGAGCTTACATATTCATGCAAGTGTGCCACATAGGAGCGAGAACCCGTAGCCTGATGATACTTGACTTTACTGAGCTTACATATTCATGCAAGTGTGAATTCACTTAGGAAGAGTTACCAGCGACGCGTGCGTCAGATTCAGCACGTTGTTGAGCTGCCTGAGAGGCTTTCGCCTCTGTTTCTTCCAGCGCCTTCTGGAGTTGGGCAATGTAGTCTTCGAGCAAACAATTTTTGATAGTGGCCTCAGAATGGAGGTTCCGCATTTCCGTCATTTGACGGTAATGTCCGGCAGCCGTCGACTCTGAACTCCCGAAGGAGGGAGTTTCCGATACTGACTCCATTCCTAGAGGAGGCCCCAGAGCAGCGGCAGCATAGAGGGACCCACATCGGTCCTAGTTGAAAAGTGAGAAAATCATATCGGATTCGGAAAGTCGATGAGAAAGTATCAAGATCGACTAAGATAGAGAAGACCCACCTAGCAAAACGCTGAGGAGGACGATAGGAGTTCACCTCTTCCTCTGCAGGACGCTTGCCATGGTTAGGATTCGCCATTGGAAGGGAAGGAGAAAGGAGGGGGTTTCTTGAATGAAGAAAGGAGAGTTTTCCTTGAGGAAATGGTGAAGACGACGATGTTTGCGTTCTGAGTATGGTGAATGGTGAAAGCAGGGTTGGAATTTATATTAGAAAAATAAGTCTCCGAAGACGAAAAGACGTCGGTTCATACTGTGTGCACAGAGTAATCGAGTAAGATGTTAAATCATGGTATGGTTCCCGAGAAGAAGTGGCCATTTCACATTGATCATCAAGATACCGATTGATGGGGAATCTTCAAGCTACGATTGTTTAATTGAGGTGCCAAAAGATATTAAGGGAAGGAAGAAAAGGACTCAAATTTTGGAATAAAATAATTTTCATCCCAAAATTGGGGGGCATGTGTTTACACCGGATTTTGGACCGAAGAGAGTTTTCATTTTGGGAGCACAATTGGCTGATTTGTTAAAGGAAAAATCAGCCAAAAATAAAAGAAGCTCGCTTGAGTCAAGACACGACCAGAAGAATTCACATGGACCAGGCTTGATGGGCTTTGAAGACGTGTCGGGCTCGGCCGAAGAGTTCATGTCTGGGTCGTCTTTTTGTTTTATTTATAATATATCCTAGTCGTGTTAGAATAGGAGTCTACCGGGTTATAAATATCTAGAAACCCGATTTTTGTATGAATCAATCAATCAAACAACACTTCGGCCACTGGCCAAAACCCTAGGAGTAGGAGTAAGGTAGAACTCGGTGGAACCTTCAACCAGGCAGGACTGCATCGTCTAGTCCGACCTCCGGTTTGCTTGTAAGTTTGACCAATGGCTCGTGTCATTATTCAATAAGGCTGTATTTGGCATCGACCAAACTCTTGTTCACTATGATATGGGTTAGTTATCGGTCTAAGTTTGTCTCTTGTAAGACTGTCTTGACATCGATCAATCTCTTATATTAGTCGATCTTGACTAGTTATCGGCTCTATTAGCTTTGGCAATCTAATAGATTCATTAAGTTATCGATATTGTTCATGCTTTAAATGTTTTATTTTTTTGTTTCAACAATATATTGCCCAATCAAAATTGACAAACTAGTTTAAGCTTAAAAGTTGTTTAGTTTCGGCTATCAAAAGGTCCTTTCACG
>CM019828.1:101353019-101385412 GCA_009763385.1 Coix lacryma-jobi var. lacryma-jobi | reverse complement strand
TCTCACAATGTGGCCCTCCTCTCCTTGCTTGTTTTTAAATACCCATTTTGTCCCAATAGGTTTACAGTCAGGAGGTGGAGGCACTAGAACCCAAACCCGATTTCGCTCAAAGTTCTCTAGCTCCTCATGCATGGCATTGACCCAATCCGGATCCGTCAATGCGTGTCCAACATCTCGGGGCTCAAAAGACGCAACAAAAGCAGAATGAGCAAAGTGCGAGATGTGCTGTGACCTGGAGCGAGTAACTCGCTCGTCGATGTCGCCGATCATCTGCTGAGGAGGGTGCTGGCGCTGGATGTCGTGGCGCCTCCCGGGAAGAAGTGACCTCCCCCTCAACAGCAGCTGGTTCCACCCCGGGTACAAAAGGTACCGCGCGAGGTGGATCCCACGGCCCCCAGGAAGAAGAAGTGTCGGGGCCGTGAGTCGTCGTCGAGGCCGCTCTTGCGGCACGGCAGGTGGAGGGGGTGCTGGATCATCTATACCTTCAGCACCCTCGTCCTCGTCATCGAAAAGAGGCTCTCCAACCTCATGATCACCTGCACGCTCAAAACGAGAAGAGGGACAAACAAGAGTCTCGTCGAAGGTGACATCTGATGTCTCCATGACTCGGTTAGTGTCAAGGTTAAGTACACGATAAGCTCGAGTGTGAGTGCCATAACCCAAAAACACACCGTCAGAAGAACGAGACTCAAACTTGTCCAGGTTGCCTTTTTCAATATAAAACAGTGGCAACCAAAGACTCTAAAATAACTCACCTTGGGCTGGCGACCAAAACGCAACTCATAAGAGGTCTTCTTCAAAAACGCTCTCAGAAAAATGCGATTCGAAATGTAGCATGCAGTGTTCATAGCTTCGGCCCAAAAGCGCCTAGGAGTCCTATGCTCATCAAGCATCGTCCTGGCCATCTCAACAAGGGTCCGATTCTTCCTCTCTACAACACCATTTTGGGGTGGTGTATAGGGGGAAGAAAACTGATGCTCCAAACCAAGGCGGTTACAAAACTTCTCAAAATCCGAATTTTTAAACTCGGAACCATTATCACTCGAATAGCTCGCATCGAGTTCAAAGGGAACTCGTTCTGAAGACGCAAAATCAGATTGCGAGCAAATGAGAAAGTCTCGGTCTTCTCAGCTAAAAAGAAGACCCACGAATATCTCGAAAAGTCGTCAACAACAACAAAAACATACCACTTGCCACCAACCGAGCTCACCCGAGCCGGACCAACAAGGTCCATATGTAAAAGCTCTCCGGGGTGCGAGGTCATGACCTTAGTCACTGGATGGTGGGGAGCGGCAACCATCTTCCCATGTCTGCAAGAATGGCAAACTAGATCCTTCTCCATCGAAAGCTTGGGCAATCCTCGGATTAGGCCAAGTGAGCTAAGTCTTGCAAGCAAGTCGAAGCTTAAGTGACCGAGCCTCCTATGCCACTTCCAAAGATCGGAGAAGAAGGAACTAGCCAAAAGACAGCGAGAAGAACCAAACGATTCCGAGAAATTCGCACAAAAGACTTTCCCAAAGGGCGAAATCAGACATACAAGATCGCCCTGAGGATCTAAGATGCGACTAAGGTTCGGTTTGAAACGAATCTCATAGTCATCATCAAAAAGTTGCGAAACAGAAAGCAAGTTAAAATGCAGGTTAGAAACAAGAGCAACATCGCGCAACACAAAGTGCTCATTAACCCGCACAGTCCACGAGACAATACCTTACCTTTACTTGTCGCCAAAGGTTATGTACTCCTTTCCGGCGACCGGGCTAAGGCTGGAGAACCACTTGGTGTTTCCGGTCATGTGCCTCGAACAACCGGAATCCACCAACCAAACGTCCTCCAACCGTCTTACCTACATCAATAGAAAGACATAGGGTGAGCATACGGTCCAACACTGGGGTTAGTGAAATAAGGGAATACCAGTGTTGGGCCGGCTGCTCAAAAGAACGGTTAGCAGAAAAACCATTCCTAGCACGTCTACGAGGGAAGCGATCACCACGCTGAGAAAAACGTGGTCCGCTGGGGAAGAAGCGCTCACCGCGATACCAAACTGCGGTGGGGGAAAGCGCTCAACAAAGCCTCCGCCACGGGGTCCGTTACCTGCAAAAGCAGGACCCCGTCGGGCACGCTCTCTACGAGGTTTACGCCTAGGAGCCTGGGGCTCAACTGCTCTAGCGTCTCTCCTCGGAGCTCTCTCCTGCCTAGGCCTAACAAACTGAGGTGCTGGACCTCTAGGCCTAGTCTCCCTCCTCGGGGCTCTCATCCTGCCTAGGCCTGGGACCCTGACGTCCGGACCTAGCAGCTCTCCCCTGGGCCTTCGGTACATGTCCACCATGAGCTGGATGGTACATGTCCGGGTTCTCCATCTCCCGAGCCCTGCGCGCCTCTCTCTTGCGCCTAAAGCAGAACTCGCTCAAGTGACCATCCCTCCCACAAATCACACTGGTACCTCACCGCACGCAAGGGGGTTGTTGGTGACCAGGGCTGTGGGTGTGGCTCACTTTGCCCTTCTGGCAACTCCTCGATGGGTGGCATAGCATCAAGCTTGTTCTGAGGTGGTTTGGCTTGGGTGCCCAAACTGGGTTCTTGGGAGGAACTTTAGGGGGTTCCTCAACCACACCATCTTGGGTGATAGGCTTGGCTGGCTCTTTGAGTGGAAGCTTGGCAAGTTTGGGAGTAGTGGTGGAATTGGGCTTCTCACATGGGTTCAGACCACTAGACTCTCCAATCTTCCCAAACCTGAGAGATCAACACTCTGAGCAAAACCTACACCAGGGGCACCAACAGCTCGCTTGAATTGGGAGATCATCATCCCGAGCTGCGGCTCACTACTGGAGACCCATGACAAGATGGACCGAAGGTATGTGTTTTCTTCCTCGGTTTGCATCTTGCCATGCTTCACATTGGCAATCTCCATCTCCAGGCCCTCACACAAAGCACACCTCGAGACACAAGTGCTATCTGAGCTGGCCTTCTCTAAAGACTCAAGCTTGGCATTCTTCTCTGCCAACTCAGATTGCAAGACAGGACAAGTCTTGCACGCACCCAACAGCTGCGGCCTAGCACGGAGCTCATCCACCTCTCCAACCAACGCAGCATACTTACCTCTCAGAGTGAGAAGGTCAGTCATGTGCGCGGTGCACGACTCGCACTCCGCCTCCTCCGACACTACCACGGTGGACCGAGCGAACTCAAGCTCCTTCACCGTGTCCTCCCACTTCTGCCTAAACTCCTTGCGCTCTCTAGCGGCACGCCTAAGCAACTTATCTTGGCTAAGGAGGGCAGCAGTCAACTTCTCAACCTCGGAGGAAAGCTCGTCGTAGGTGAGAGATACCTGGGAGGTGTCGTCGTCGTCGTCGTTCCGAGGGGTACGCTCCGGCTCGCCGTCGACCTCATCGCCCAGCGCCATGGTGCAGAAGCCGTCGTCGTCGGCGAAGAAGCAGAGGCCGTTCAGCTTGTCCTCGATCCTCTTCTTCTTCTCGGACTCGTCATCGCTCGAGCTGGCGGAGTCGTCATCCGAGCCGTCGACGTCGCTGAGCGTGGCGAAGAACGCGCGCTGCTCAGCTTGCTGCTTCTCCAAGTACTTCTTCTTGATGTACTCTTTGTCGAAGCCGCCCCGCTTCTTGTGCCTTGGGGGAACGTGCTTCTCCTTGTACTTGGAGTCGCGCTGTGGCCGTGATCGCCCTTCCCAGATGCTTGTTCTTCTTCTTGGGGCAGTCGGCGATGAAGTGGTCGGGGTCGCCGCACTCGTAGCATCCCGTGCGTCCTCCTCGACGACGGTTCATGCGGTTGTTGTGGAACCGCGAGAACCGGTTGGCAAGCAAAGCCAACTCGTCGTCTCCCAAAGACTCCAGCTGGTCCTCTGTCACAGAAAAGAGAGAAGAAAAGCCAAAGCCAGCTGAGGGGTTAGAGGAAGAGCCGGAAACCAAAGCCATGGACGGGCGAGAAGGATTTTCAAAAGAAGCCCTCGCCATAGCATCAATCTCACTGGACTTGAGCTTACTGAAGAGCTCGTCGCAGGTGAGGGTCTCATAGTTCGGCGATTCGATGATTGCCTGAACCTTGGAGTCCCACACCGAACGGTCAAGAGTGTGCAAAAGCTTCAAAGCACGCTCATGATCGTCAAATGGCAACTGCTCTCTGTTAGCCCTCATCCTGTTGACAATCACCTGAAAGCGAGCGAATAAACTTTCTATGCTCTCGCCAGGTTGATGTCTAAAGTTCTCATACTCTCGCTTGAACGACTCGTAGAGTCGGGTTTTGACTTGAGAGGTGCCCTCATGAAAACGCATGAGAGTGTCCCAGATCTCCCGAGCCGTAGCGAGGTGAGAACACGATCAAACTCACCCATGCTCAAACAAGAGAAAAGAGCATTACGGGCTCGGCTATTGGCATCGTGCTCATCGATCTGCTGTTGAGTCACACGAGCAGCCAAGACCACGTAATCAGGGGAGTTGCAAATATCCCAGATCGAAGCGCCCAAGCTCTGCAAATAGGCCGACATACGTATCTTCCAATACGCATAGTTCGTCCCATCGAAAAACGGCGGTTTGCCCACGCCGCGATCCATGTCGCCTTCGGTGGATCTGGAACCGGCTAAGGTGGAAGATCCTTAACCCGCTCCGATACCAATTGAAGGACCGAGAAGCTACCCGAAAGCGACCAGAGGGGGGGTGAATGGGAGCTTCAAAATTTCCTTTCGGAAACTAGATGCCACTGTCCCAAACTCAACCCCAAAAGCGAACCCTAGAGCTTGCTAATGTCCACGACCCTAGATGTAGGGTGGATGCTTCCACGAAGCACAGCGGGACACTAGACAACCCTAGAAAGCCAACGCAAAAGACGAAACTCGAGTCCAATCAAGAACGAACGAACCGCGAACGAAACGGCGCGAAACTGGATCGACCGGACTCTGCCTGCGTCCGGTCAGCTGGGACCGGACGCGTCCGGTCAGCCAAAAACCGGTTTTGGACCTCTCTGGAACTGACCGGACGCAGTGACTGCGAGCGTCCGGTCGATCCCCGTGCGTCCGGTCACAAGCACGTTCGAGTAGTGAACAGGACTATGGGCGAGTCCGGTCACCACTAAACTCCAGCGTCCGGTCAGAGCAAAAACCAGAACACGCTCAAACCTTCAACGACCGGACGCGTCCGGTCAAGTCGTGACCGGCGTCCGGTCACCCCGAAACTGCACTGAAACTCCGGCGATTCAACCCGATCTCCTCCGAATCAAGTGCTCTAGGCTTGGGATTCGATCTGAGGAGTCACAAGGAGGTTAGTGAGCTATCTCTAAGAGATCATGGCTCGAACCTAACTCCAAATCGGTGAATCGAAGGAATTCGGGGGAAGGAAGAAAAAGAGACCCGAAACTAAAACTTGATCGATCTCCTAGACCGTGAGGTTAGAGATGATTTCTTTCGGTGGAAAGAAGTGCCTCACGATCTAGAACAACTCAGTTCAAACGGAATCGCAAAAGATGAACCGAGCACAAAGATCAAGCGACGGGAAAACTCAAGGCACAAAGCAATCCGCGAAGAACATGATGAACATGAAATCAAAACGCGAATTGACACCAAGAGATGGGATCCAAGGTGAGGATACGGCCTCACTTCCTCGAATCAACAGTACACAGAGTGGAGTCTCTCTGCGGATCTCAACTAGCTAAAGCAGGGATGGGAGAGTGGGAAACCCTAGCAAATGAAGGCACTAACTGAAATAGCTAAAACTGAGATAGGGAGGAGGGTGTCTCCCCTGGACTACTTATACTAACCTAGCCTAAGTCTATTTCCTACTCTACCCCTCTCTACTCTAATTACAGAGCGGGCCAGGAAAACCCTAAGGCTAATCTGGTCCACCCGCTGGTGGTAGGTAGATCCGACGGCCACGCCCGCACGGTCTTCCGCGTCGCCTCCACGCAACCTTCAGATCGCCGCCACGTGCCGCCACCACTCTGCACCCCCGGTTTTGTGGCCCAAACCGGGAAACCAGCCTTTTCCATCAGCCCCCGGTTTTGAGGCCCAAACCGGGAAACCAGCCTCCAGCCCGAGTTTTGTGGCCCAAACTCGGAAACCCGCAGCGCCCGAGTTTTGAGGCCCAAACTCGGAAACCGGCCCACGCCCAGGTTTTGAGGCTCAACCTGGAAACCGTCACGCCCAGGTTTTGTGGCTCAACCTGGAAACCCAGCACCCAGGTTTTGAGGCCCAAACCTGGAAACCGTCCACCGTTGGTTTTTCCCGGGCTCTACCAACAAACCGGCGTCGTAGAGGGGATGCACCGCCTGTGCACCCTTCCACCGACATGATCGCACTTCTCCGCTTGTCGCTGTCGCAGGCTGCCAGCCACCACAGCTGATCCTCCGGCCTCCAGTCCATCAGTCAAGTCCACGTCCGCCCTTCACCGTCCGATACATCGGCATGGCACGTCCGCCGCACGGCACGCCCATCCTTCATCGCGCCCGGTCCGTCGGCACGGCACGTCGCAACTTGACCTTCACCCGCCATCGATCACTGTCTCCGTGCTCGACACCTGCACAACACAAGCCAAAGAACATGCGCATCATCCGTTGACAATCACTCATCACACAGAGACTCGGCATACACCCATGTATCGCACGCAGACATCCTGTTCGCCTCAACCTTCGACAGCATGAAGCTTGATAGGAACCTCCTGCAACCTGCTGACAACCCTTTATACGGCTTCGGCGGTCAACAAGTGAGAGCCATCGGGAAAATTTCTCTGCCCGTGACCTTCGGCGACCAGATCAACTGCAGAACCGAGCATTTAACCTTCGACGTGGTCGACATGTTACCCATACAATGCCATATTTGGCCGAGGGGTAACCAACACATTCAACGCAGTCATCCACCCCGCTTACCTCTGCATGAAGCTTCCCGCTCCGAAGGGAGTGGTCACAGTATATGGAGACCAAGACATTGCAAGGGCAGCCGAGGGAACAGTAGCACCAGGACAACGTAATGTCCACAACCTGTCAAAGCCTCAAGCCACAAACCTGAATGGCGAAGGTGAGGTGTGCACTGACAAAATAAAGGTGTCACCCAAGGAAGAAACCAAACAAGTGCAACTCTTCGAGGGTAACGCCGAAAGAAAGGTGTTCATCTCAGCCAACCTAGCCCCCCATCAGAAAGCGACCTCATCACTTTCCTCAAAGGAAACTCCGACACCTTCGCCTGGTCCGCGGAGGACTTAAGAGGAGTGGACAGAACCCTGATAGAGCACAGCCTAAACATCAAGCTAGGCTATCGCCCGGTCAAACAAAAGCTTCGCAAAATGTCAGAAGAGAGGAAAGAGGCAGCGAAGGCCAAGGTAAAAAGGCTTTTGGACGCAGGCGTCATCCGCCCGGTCAAGTACCCAACATGGCTCTCAAACGTGGTACTGGTACAGAAAAAGAACAAGAAATGGCGAATGTGCGTAGATTTCACGTGCCTGAACAAGGCTTGCCCGAAGGATGATTTTCCCCTCCCCAACATAAGCACCTTGGTTGACAGGGCAGCCGGCTGCCAAATGCTATCTCTACTCGACTGCTTTTCGGGGTACCACCAGATCTGGATGAATGAAGAAGATGAAGAGAAAACAAGTTTCATCACACCTCAGGAACATTTTGTTTTCGGAGAATGGCAGAAGGCCTAAGAAACGCGGGTTCAACCTTCGCTCGTATGACATCCGAGGTCTTCAAAGATGAACACTCCATTTCCGCTTATGTTGATGACCTGGTTGTCCAAAGCGAGTTAAAAGAAAACCACATCTCGGACCTGTCGAGAGTGTTCAGCAACCTCCAGTGCGCTGGATTAAAGTTGAACCCCGAAAAATGTGTTTTGGGGTAAGTGAAGGAAAACTACTGGGTTGTATCGTCTCGGCAAGGGGAATTGAAGCTAACCCCGACAAGATTGATGCTATCATCAACATGGAACCCCCGACAACCAAAAAAGCAGCCCAGCGCTTATCAGGCCGATTAGCAGCTCTCAGCAGATTCATTTCCAGATCAGCTGAGCGAGGGTTACCCTTCTTCGAAAGCTTGAGAAGCACCGCACCATTCAACTGGGGACCCCGGCAGCAGAAAGCCTTCGAAGACTTGAAGAAGTATCTCACCAACTTGACTATTTTAACCAGCCCAAGCAAAGGGGACTTGTTATTGCTGTACGTCACAGCTTCGCCTCACGCAGCGAGCGCAGTCTTAATCAAAGAGTTGCATGAGAACAACAAAACCAGGCAAGCCCCAATCTACTACGTATCAGAAACCCTCGAAGGGCCTAAACGAAATTACTCAGAGCTCGAGAAGATAGCGTATGCAGTGGTCATGGCATCAAGAAAGCTCAAGCACTATTTCCAAGCATACGAATCCATGTACCCTCGGCTTTTCCCCTCGAGAACATTTTCAAAAACAACGAGGCAGTCGGAAGAATAGCTAAATGGGCAGTTGAACTCAACAGCTACGCTAACCTTCGTCGGTCGAACACAATCAAATCCCAGGCGCTAGCAGATTTCATAGCGAATGGACCCCAGACCCTCGCAAAGATGAACCTCACCAAGATACATTTTGGACCGTGTATGTTGACGGAGCCTGGGGTGCAACTGGCGCAGGGGCCTCGGCCATTCTAGTTCGCCATCCGGATCTAAGCTAAGATACGCAAGAAGACTTGACTTCAAATGTACAAACAACTCCGCAGAATACGAAGCTGTGATACTCGCTCTCTCAAGGCTTCGGTCACTGTCAGTCCGAAGGGCAGTCATCTACACAGACTCACAGGTCATCGCGGGGCACATTGAGAAAAATTACAAGGCCAGAGATCCAGAGCTGCAAAAGTACTTTCAACATGTGAAGGTTAGAGTCTTTTTTCCTCGGCGTATCAGTAAAGCAATACCAAGGTCAGAAAATAGCGAAGCAGACTGCCTAGCTAAGCAGCAGCAGCACAACAACTACACTACCGCCCGATGTTTTCCACGAAGTTGCGACCCAACCAGCTTTTGAAACCTTCGAAAAGAACACCAAGTTGATCAATGCAATCCAGAGCGAGGACTGGAGGGCACCTATCATAGCCTACATCAAGGGGCTCCACGAACCAGACTCCAAAGAAGAAGAAAACAGGCTAAAACAAAGAGCACGAGGGTATAAGATTGTGGACAACATTTGTACAAAGCTTCAGTAACCTCGCCCTGGCTCAAATGCGTCCCACAGTCCGAAGGAAATAACATTCTTAAGCTTATCCATGAAGGCATTTGTGGATCACACAACGGCCCAAGGGCATTAGTCGGAAAGCCTTCCGGCAAGGCTTCTACTGGCCAACGGCGTTAAAAGATGCAGAAAACATCGTCAAACAATGCGAAGGTTGCCAACTAACAGCAAAAAACCAAAACGCCCCAGGGGCTCCTACAACGCTTGTATGCCCAACATGGCCTCTGCAAAGGTGGGCAATGGACCTCGTGGGCCCACTACCGACAGCTCCAGGAAACCTTCGCTACGCGGTGGTAGTGGAATACTTCACAAAGTGGATTGAAACAAGACCATTGTCTTCCATCACCTCCCTCGCAGTGAAAAAGTTTTTCTGGCAACAGATAATTTGTCGATTCGGTCCCCAAACACCTCACCGTCGATAATGGCACCCAGTTTGACTGCGAAGTTTTCAAAGAATTCTGCGCACAAATTGGTACAATCTTATGCTTTGCTTCTGTTCGGCACCCTCAATCCAACGGCTTAGTTGAAAGAGCTAATGCAACAATTTTCCAAGCCATATCCAAGAAATTGCAAGGCAGGCCAAGGGAAAATGGGCGGAAGAGCTAACCTCGGTCACTTGGTCTCACAACACCTCGGAGTGCAGAGCAACCAAATTCACACCTTTCAAGCTCCTGTTTCGGGGAAGAGGCTGTTACCAGAAGAACTGAGCACGAATCACCGAGAACAACCCTCGAACCAACAGAAGAAAGCCTGCTGCTCAACAAAGATTTACTCGAAGAAGCAAGATGCAACGCTGTGCATAACCTTCGCAAGTATCAAGAAGAAACCAAAAAATGGAGAGATAAAAAGGGTCAGAATCAAAGACTTGCAGAAGGGTGACCTCGTCCTCATCCGGAAACAAAACGCCGGCATGGCGGGGAAGTTCCAGCCAAAGTGGACCGGTCCATACCTGATATCAGAATGCAATCGCCCTGGCTCTTTCCACCTCTCTGACAGCGAGGGAAACATCCTGCCTCATACCTGGAACATCGACGACCTTCGCAAATACTACCCATAGCGGAGCCTTAGCGAGCCCTCGCATTATGTAATTTGTTTTCTTCCATTTCTATCAATGTAACAAACAAAAGGAGCTGCACTCTTTTTCCTTATGAAGGGGCGTAAGGTTTTTTAACGAGGCAGTATCCAAACCCTTAATACAGGCTAGAACCCCCAAAAAAGTAATCTCCAAGTTATTACTTTTACTAGCAAACATCGAACAAGCACTTCTTTTTTTTAAAAAAAGCGCTACAATCGATGGAAACCCGCAAAGATTGCTTCGAAAAACAACATTTTTTCTTTCAAAGCAAACTTCACCTCCACCAAAGATAAGGGGAGGCGCGAAGTCCAAAAAAGTCGAGCACCCTGGCAAAAAACGACAGGGGCTCGAAAAAGCAAGCTTCACCTCCACCTAAATAAGGGGAGGCGCGAAGTCCAAAAAAGTCGAGCACCCTGGCAAAAACGACAGGGCTCGCAAAAAGCAAGCTTCACCTCCACCTAAAATAAGGGGAGGCGCGAAGTCCAAAAAAGTCGAGCACCCTGGCAAAAACGACAGGGGCTCGCAAAAAGCAAGCTTCACCTCACCTAAGATAAGGGGAGGCGCGAAGTCCAAAAAATCGAGCACCCTGGCAAAAAACGACAGGGGCTCGCAAAAAAGCAAACTTCACCTCACCTAAGGGAAGGCGCGAAGTACAAAAAGTCGAGCACCCTGGCAAAAAACGACAGGGGCTCGCAAAAAGCAACTTCACCTCCACCTAAGGGGAGGCGCGAAGTCCAAAAAGTCGAGCACCCTGGCAAAAACGACAGGGGCTCGCAAAAAGCAAGCTTCACCTCCACCTAAGATAAGGGGAGGCGCGAAGTCCAAAAAAGTCGAGCACCCTGGCAAAAAACGACAGGGGCTCGCAAAAAGCAAACTTCACCTCACCTAAGGGAAGGCGCGAAGTACGAAAAGTCGAGCACCCTGGCAAAAAGACAGGGGCTCGCAAAAAGCAAGCTTCACCTCCACCTAAGGGGAGGCGCGAAGTCCAAAAAAGTTGAGCACCCTGGCAAAAAACAACAGGGGCTCGCAAAAAAGCAAACTTCACCTTCACCTAAGGGAAGGCGCGAAGTACAAAAGGTCGAGCACCCTCGCAAAACACGCCAGGGGCTCGCAAAAAAGCAAGCTTCACCTCCACCTAAGATAAGGGGAGGCGCGAAGTCCAAAAAGTCGAGCACCCTGGCAAAAATGACAGGGGCTCGCAAAAAGCAAACTTCACCGCCACCTAAGGGGAGGCACGAAGTACAAAAAGTCGAGCACCCTAGCAAAACACCAGGGGTCAGTCTAATGAGACGCGAGCCTCGCTAAAAAAGAAAGGGGGCGTCGCTGTTTTTTACAAAACAGCTGTCTAATGAAACGCGAGCCTCGCTAAAAAAGAAAGGGGGCGTCACGTTTTTTTCAAAACATCTGTCTAATGAAACGCGAGCCTCGCTAAAAAAGAAAGGGGGCGTCGCTGTTTTTTACAAAACAGCTATCTATTGAAACGCGAGCCTCGCTAAAAAGAAAGGGGGCGTCGCTGTTTTTTACAAAACAGCTGTCTAATGAAACGCGAGCCTCGCTAAAAAAGAAAGGGGGCATCGCTGTTTTTTACAAAACAGCTGTCTAATGAAACGCGAGCCTCGCTAAAAAAGAAAGGGGGCGTCGCTGTTTTTTACAAACCAGCTGTCTAACGAAACGCGAGCCTCGCTAAAAAGAAAGGGGGCGTCGTTGTTTTTCACTGAAACATCAGTTTAACGAAACGAGAGCCTCGCCAATTCGCTTTCCGAGCTAAACTGTACATACAACAAAACAACGCAGTGCCGGGCAGCCAGCGAGCCTTGTCAATATCCGATAACGAGTAAGGAATCGTAGCGACATAAAACCAACATTCAGTGTTCCCGTTCATTTACAAACAGCTTCACAACGACAAACAAATCATGGAAAATTACAAAAATTACAAGGAACCTTCGCTCCTTCAATTAACATCAAATCACCAGAACCCTCGCCACCTTCTCAAACTCTGGCTCCACCGCAACAATGGGTCCCCACAACAAGGAGCTGTCGGAACAATTGGCAGCTCCCCGGACAAAACCCTAGCCCGATACATATATGTACGGCCCACATCACTGACCTCCGAAGGTTCCTCCTTTGGAACCACTAACGATCCGTCGAACCTAAATCTAGTTCGGTTCGCCCAAACAAGTATCCAAGGCTGTGTTCTCGTCGATATCATCATCAATTCCAACTTGCGAGGACAAAGAAGCGCCAAATAAATAACGGGTGGCCTGCCGGTCAGTGAAGTCCGCCTCGCGCCAAAAACGGCTCGACCTGCTATTTTTTAAATCGTACCTCCGCACCTTCGACCACCAAAAATGCTCGAAGGTCAGTGAGGGATGTTTCAGCTTAGCACGAGCCCAAGATTCGCCAGAGTTACAAAAATATCTTGATAATTTAACGTCAGGGGCGTCACATCAAACACTTCTAGCACGGTTCCATCAGGAACCTGCATTATCATAGAATTAAAAAGTATCGTCAAGTCATTCCACCTACCTCACACATTACAAAATAACCTTCTCACCCATACAATCCCAAATTCTCACACCTGCTCGGCTTCCCCGTGCTCGCCTGTCTCGACCCCGCCAGTGGCAGCATCCACACCTTCAGCAGGTGCCTCCTCCGTGGCCACCTCTCCCTCGACACCTTCGCCATTGGTCGGGGCATCAGCGTCCAAAGCTTCAGCTCGACTGGTGGAACCTCTGTAGAACTAGGAGCAGGAACAGCTTCGAGCTACCACCAGCATCAATGGCCGCAGGCGGCGAAGGCATCGCCTCCCTCCGAGCCTGTAGCACAAATAAGAGAAAAGAAACCTAAGTTAACACCAACTCATAATCATCGAAACAAAGCCAAAAACCAGTCTATCCAATAACGCGAACCTGACGAGTAGCCTCGGCAGCTTCCTCGAAAGCAAGAGCGTGACCTCCGCCAGCAATCCAAAACCGGCGAAGCAAGCGCATCGCACAATTCCGAACTTCGGCGTCCGCGATCTTCATTTGACGCACCTCGTCCACGGTTGGAAATTTATGGCTGGGTTTCTTAATTTTGCGAAGGTGTTCGCAATCTGCCTGACGAAGCGTACCAGCCATCGCCAGTGCTCCGGCATACCCACCAAAATTAGCAGCATTCCCAACCAACGAGCTAAACACATCCAGCTCATTGCTTAACCAACCTTAAAACCCGCTGCGTCTTCAGCATGCAGGGTTCCCCGGCAGAACCTCCGGCTTCGGTCAAGCATGTATCTATCTTATTTTTAACCCTCGCCATGCTTTCCCGCCAAGCCTCGGCTTGGGTAGCCAGCTCCGAGGACAGCTCCTCTATGCGCTTGTTCGCAGCCACCAAATCCTTGTCCTTTTGCCGGTTAACAGCCAGGAGCTCCGCGTTGCTATTCGCAACCTCTTGTGCTTCTTCTCGCGACTTCTTAACCTTTCCAAAGCAGCTTGAGCTCAATCTCTTTGCATTCCAAACTCTGGCGAAGCTCCTTAACCTTCTCTGCGTCACTCAACCGGTCATTCAGGTAGTGGAGATTGTAACTCGCCCTCCGGCGCGCCGACCGGTTGAGAAGCATTAGCTCAGCCCCTTTGACATCAATATCATCGTGAAGTCCCTCCAAGGGCTGGCCAGCCGAAGCTCCGCCTCTGGCACACAGATACGGTTGAACACCCGACCCAGAAAGCGCCTTTCCTCCGGAGCACACTGCAAGTGACATTCTCGAAGGTCCGGACTCGTGAAAAGTTCATCGCCGGGTCGGAAACCCAAGTTTCTTCGCGTAATAAGGAAGACATGACCGGCTAGCCTCGCCATATGGCCTCTTCCCCGGGGTCGGTCCGTTTCGGCGTCACCCTTAACCTCGAAACCTTCGACCCAGATGTGCGAGTCAGCAAACTCGGGAAACGACCCTCGCGGAGGACTTTGGCTCAAAGTCCCGTATAATGTCATCAATGCTTCGCGCTGCCGCAGCACCAACACTGGACGAGGCTATTCCTTTCCTCGAGCGTCCTCGATGGATACGTCTTCTTCGGAGTTACCCCCGCTACTTGACGTATCACTATCCTCGTCGGAGGAGTCCTCTTCAGTACCGCCCTCTTTTCTTCCTTCTCCCCTCCTCCTCATCATCATCGGAGCCACCCTCGTCATCCGAGATGTGAACCAAAGCACCAATACCGCCCACGCGGGGCACCCGTCCTCCAGTCTTCCCAGTGCCTCGGCGCTCGAAACAAGGGCCGAGGATGAGGAAGTGGCGGTACTTCCAGAGCCGACGACGACCTTCGTCGCAAGTGTTTTAACTCGACCACCGGCGCCGCCGCGTCCTCGGCCACGACCCCTCTTCGGGACGAGAAACAACTTCCCCCTCCGCAGAAGCACGTTTCCTTTTCTTTGGCGCATCTTCGCTCGACGGAGCAGGCCAACTCACATACTGAACCCCAAGGCTATCAAACATCCTGTTAACCCGACCCCCGCTACCTATCGAGCTGTGGATCGCTTTAGCCTCCAACGTGGAAAGCTTTCCAACAAGTTCCACCGCCCACCCCTGAACACGCTTGTAGACTGCTTCGACCCCATCTTCTCGCCTGGGAAATTTCTTCAGAAGTTTATCCCAAACCTTATCAAGGTCAACCTTCGGCTTCTTCAAGCCCTTACCCTCGTACCTCGAGTCTTCCACGACTGCAAACCACGCCTGTCTCCGGCTGAGGGGCCAAATCTTAGCAACAGTACTCCTCGACCAAGTCGCGAGCACACTGAGACCGCGCCACAACCCTCAAACAATCAACAGCGTGAGCCTCGGAGCTCATCATAGCTTCGGCGCTAACATCACCAAGTGGCAAAAGCTCCGCAAAGCTCTGCATTCCCACTAAGCTTATAGTAAAACCAGGACTCCTGCCACCCACTGGTCCACTTATTTTTCTGGGCTTGCACTGGCAACTCCGACCCAGCGCGATGGCAAAAGTGTATACGGCAAACTGTCCAAGAACGGTGTTTCCTCCACAATCCGAGATCTTGCGAGGTTGCATGTGCACTCTATGGGTCGAACAAACCCCTCAACATGAGGAACAACCCTGAGAGCGGCACGCCCAGATATAAACTGACATCTTTGTAAAGCACGAGGGTGTGAGCTGGTGGAAGCGCAAGTTGAACCTTCGCAGAACCGAGGTCACAAAAGAGTGAACAGGGAAGCGAAGACCGGCTGAAAAAAATTCCTCAAATACAACCACCTCATCTGCGTCCGGCTTAGGCACCGTCTCCCGGCACTGGTCCTCGCTTTACCTTCCTCAATCCAACCCCACCTGACATAAGACGCAATCTCCGCGGCGCAAACTCGGCTGAGTCCGAACTCGAAGGTAATCCCCTCATCCGCGGCTGTGGAGAAACAGCGCGAGCAGTTTGTTTCAACCTAGCCATCTCTTCAGCTGCTAACGCTACCGAACAGCGAACGCCTGTTCAACCTCGCAGACAAGCTAAAACAAACCTTCGCTACAAGCAAATTGCAACAGCAGGATGGCTATAGCAGAGGGCACAATCGAAACCCTCACCCACCCCTTCTATTTATAGACCTGGTGGCGGAACGACCCACCCGATAACACCGGCACGAAAACCAATAGAACCGGCACAAAAAACGAAACGGACTCCAGTTCAAAAACAATACAACGGCCCGGCCCAAAAGCAGCCGCGGGCGTCGCTGCCAAGGATCCCGTCTCTTTCCTCGTTGAAAGGCCTGCTTGGGCCTAAACACTGTTCTTTAGATCCAAGACAACGAGGGGCTACTGTTGGGGGAAGGGACCCTCGGCAGAGGCGCCACGCAGGCGGCTCAGCAAAACGGCCCGCGCACCTTCGCCGTTTATCCCCCTATTTCATCCTGTTAAGTCTCTCAGGTCGCCAATCAAGCCTCCGAACACTGACCCGACCTTCGGAAGTGTTCAGGTGTTTTTTGCAGGAAAAGGGCGTGAAGAGCGATGTGAGTGACCCTCGCGCATCTCGCGTACCTTCGCCAAGAGGCCCAGACCCAACTGGTGGCGAAGGACCTCAAGCTCTGCGACTGGACGGATACCTCCGCAGGACGAAGGTCGGCCCTCGTCTTTCCATCGCGAGGCTAAGGTGTGACGACAACACGGCAGGCGCCCTCGCCGGCCTTCGAGGCCATTCCACTTGGAGCGATGGGTCTGGAAGGCGTCAGTGGAGCGCTGGCCCGAGGGCAAGCGAGATCGAGGGTCTGGCACTCGCTCTCCCCTCTCGAAGGTGATAAGAATCAGGTGGCGGCGCGCAGGAAGGAGGCTAACTAGGGTTTCTACCTTAGTGTGTTTTTACGTTATTACCCCTCCTCCCTGCGTGGAGCCAGGGAATCTTTTCTGTACCCTTTTGTAATTGATCCCATGACCCTTGGTATCCCCTATAAATACCAAGGGGTGAACAGTGTAAAGGGATGATTTTTGGGACCAGAGCCAGAGCATCTTTGTCTTTGTTTCCTTAACCCTCGCTATTGCATCCGACACTCGGTCACCTTCGCCTTCCCCCTGCACAAGTGCAGAGGTGGGGGCAAGTGTGCTTCCAACAGTTTCCGTCTGTGTCGCCTAGGGCCCATCCGCTGTTGGCCCGTTGGATCGAGAACTATTTGTTAGTACTAGTCACATGCTACGGTAAGCTCTACTGTGGCTATGCTCTAACTGGAACGGCGCACCGGCGCACTGGGAGTGGAGAGATGGCGGGAGTAGCGTGTACCCACCCTGCTCGGTCTCCTGTTGGACGGACTCAGCAAGGCCGTTGTAGGGCGGTGGTGTACTGTACCCCCGGGTGGCGCGGCTCCGGTCCGGTTTGAGTGGATCCACGGGAAGGTTGATATATGCGAGTTCGGTCTCGCATATGTCGTGTGATAAGGAAGCCCCAGCTGGGTAGATCAAGCGGTTCGAATCGTCGTTTGCTCCACGAGAAAAGGAGACTCGTTCTCGCACCCTCAGCGTAGTTTAATGATGAAACACTGGTGGATTAATGGGTTGATTATGAGATATGTAATTATTTACTTAGTTAATAATAGAGTTATAGAATGACATAACTACTTAGTAGTAGGAGCTTTTATGCAAAGGAAAATCTTTGGATTCTTGCTAAAGCCTTACCTTGACTTCCCCTCAGCCTGCATTCCTGAGTCTTCTCCCCATTTTATTAGTCGGGTAAGTCTTGTTGAGTACTCCTGTACTCAGGGTTCTATGACCCCATGTTGCAGGTGAGACCGCCGAACAGATGTGCTTCGGGCCGTGCTGTATGACTATTTTTCCGGCTGATGGTGATAAGTGATGTGCCCTTAGACAGGGTTTAATAATATGGTTATGTTATCAGACTTTTATCCAGCACTTGGTACTACCTCAACTTGAACTCCTTTTCACCTATGTCGTAATAATGAACACTGGTTTGTAATATTATATTTATGTAAGTCTTCCGCTGAAATTTCTCTGATCTGGTATTTTGTATGAAATGTCATGTGTTGTAATGATTGTACTCGGATGATTCCTGTGACCTATGGATGTGTCGACCGTATCCAACAGATTAATCCAGTCTTGTGGCACACCTACATAGCAGTCAGAGGTCGTTGGACAGATGACAGGTGTAGGTGGGCCACATTATTGGGCGAGTCTGTTACAGCACCTTAGCCTCCTGATCAATGAACAGGGTAGCCCAAAACTGACAGATAATCTCCTAGTTGAAGCTCCGCTCACCAGACACTAACCCCAAAATCCTTCATTCCTCCAACCTCTGCACCAAAGCCTGACTCTCTTCCGAATCCTTGTCTATCAAGGAGCGGATTGCCAGCCGCTTATGCTCAAAGAGGGGAGGATGCCCCTTAGCACAAAAGCCCCTCCAAAGGACTGACACATAGTAATCTTGCTGGAACCGGGACCAAAACCTCCTGTCCACTGTATCATACCGAACAAAAAGATATGGATTTTCTGTCCTCTGGGATCTCAACAAGTTTCCCTTCTTCCTGTCGGAGTAGTCCATGGGATTTCCAAGATGTGCGGGAGCAGACATCAAAGCACCAGCTTTAGGGTGCACATGAAACACCCGGTTGATAAGCAACAACCCGAATGTTGGAGGAGAAGGAGGTCCAACACGAGGATCAATGGACTGACCCTCTCGCTCCGCTCCGGCTCCCATAGCCACTCCGCCCACAATCACACTGTGCAGGGCGCCCTGGCGGACCACTGATAGGGGCGGTGGAGGTGAGGAGCAGCATGACCACTCCCACCTGCACCGCTCCTACTTGCACCACTGCCACCATCATCACTGACACTGGCTCTGCCTCTGCCTACTATCGACACTACGACAGCCCGTGGACGAACGTCCACGCACCTGTCGAGTGACGTCCTCGCTGCTCCCACCGGCCCGGGCACGACACCCGGGATTGCGGCGCTGCGTCTCTCCCTGCTGCACATCACCAAGCCCCAAAGCCACATACTCTTCCTCATCATCATCTCCGCCTGGGAGAGGGCCTCCGGCCATGTGACATCTAGAACAAGATAGCATAGACCGAAGTGAGACAAAGGTGATAGAAAGACAACTTCAAAGGATGTAGCAAAGATGACGGTCAAGATTGGTGAGGGAAGCGCCTCACTGTGCGCGGTTGGTACTACCGCCCGAGGAGGGTCGGTACTACCGACCGCACTGCAGCGTGCGGTTCCCTTCAATCCAATCACACACATCGTCCATGAAGTTGCAAACCATACATCCTAGAAGTATCTATATACTAGATAGAAACAATCCTACCAAAGGAATCGACCTAGAACAAGGTACATTGAGAGATCGGGCAAGAACACCCTAGTACCTTGCTACTCGTGAAGAAGAGGTCGAAATCCGATGTAGGAGGATCTTCCGGGCTTCAAGAACACCACCAAGATGATCTTCACACTTCCAAGCACCTTTCCTCCGGACGGATTTGGATTTGAGTGGAGGAGGAGGGAGATCGGAGAGGAAGAAGGCACGGCGGCTGTTCGGCTGAAGGGGACGGCGGCCACGGTGAAAACACTTTGACCGGATAGGGTTGAACAGGTTTTTTACCGCGGCTATTTATACCAAGGACGAACAGGGTCGGTACTACCGCCCCAAGGGGTCGGTACTACCGATGTCGGTACTACCGCCCCTATGGCGGTACTACCGACCACGGGCATATCCAGAGTGGACAGAGAGCTATTCTAGGAGAACTTTGAGTGGCATACTACACAAACTTCAATCATGTCCAAATTTCAAATAAAACAGTACATGGCCATGGACATAAGAGAAGCATGCAAAAATAGATTTTGAAATCACACACAATATTTTGTCAAAGCATTTGTCTAGGCCTCTAGATGAAAAACAAATATGTGCAAAACATCAAGCCAGGTTACGAGAATCAATGATATTTAGTTCACTCCTCAAAGCACAAAAATCTTGACTCATCTAAAGGCTTTGTGAAGATATCGGCTAGTTGCTTTTCGGTGCTCACATGGCGTATTGCGATATCTCCTTTGGCTTCATGGTCTCTCAAGAAATGGTGTCGGATGTCTATGTGTTTTGTGGCGAGAATGGTTTACGGGATTGTTTGCTAGTTTGATAGCACTCTCATTGTCACACCAAAAGTGGAATCTTATTTTCCTCACATCCAAAATCTTTTAGTGTTTGCTTCATCCAAAGTAGTTGAGCACAGCATGCGCCGGCCGCTACATACTCGGCTTCGGCGGTGGATAGGGCAACACTATTTTGTTTCTTAGAACTCCATGACACCAAAGACCTTCCAATAAATTTGCAAGTCCCGGTAGTGCTCTTTCGATCTACCTTGCAACCGGCATAGTCCGAATCGGAATAGCCAAGTAGATCAAAAGTGGAGCCCTTGGGATACCACAAGCCAAGATTAGGAGTGTGCACTAAGTATCAAAAGATTCTCTTAACGGCCATAATATGACATTCTTTCAGATTAGCTTGAAATCTTGCACACATGCACACACTAAGCATGATATCGGGCCTAGATGCACAAAGGTAAAGCAATGAACCGATCATAGAGCGATATACCTTTTGGTCCACTGACTTACCATCCTCATTTAGATCAAGATGTCCATTAGTAGGCATGGGGGTCTTGATGGGTTTGGCCTTGTCCATCTCAAACTTTTTTAGCATGTCTCTTGTATACTTGGTTTGACTGATGAATGTGCCATCTTTGAGTTGCTCGATTTGGAATCCAAGAAAATACTTCAACTCACCCATCATGGACATCTTGAACCTTTTGGTCATGATCCTACTAAATTCCTCATAAAAAGTCACATTAGTACTACCAAATATTATGTCATCGACATATATTTGGCACACAAAGATATCATTATCGACTTTGCGAGTAAATAAAGTAGCGTCGGCCCTTCCTATCTCAAAACCCTTTTTGAGTAGGAAGTCCTTAAGACAATCATACCAAGGTCTAGGGGCTTGCTTGAGCCCATAGAGCGCCTTGTCGAGCTTGTAGACGTGGTTGGGATACTTAGGATCTTCAAAACCCGGTGGTTGCTCCACATATACCAATTCGGAGAGGGGGCCATTGAGGAATGCACTTTTCACGTCCATTTGGTATAGCTTGAAATCATGGTGAGTAGCAAAGGCAAGTAATATACGAATTGACTCAAGCCTAGCTACGGGTGCATAGGTTTCCCCAAAATCCAACCTTCGATTTGAGTGAAACCTTGAGCCACCAACCGTGCTTTGTTCCTTGTCACCACGCCATGCTCGTCTTGTTTGTTGCGGAAGACCCATTTGGTTCCTATCACATTTTGCTTGGGTCTTTCCACCAAGGACCAGACTTCATTCCTGGTGAAGTTGTTCAGCTCTTCTTGCATAGCCATCACCCAATCCGGATCATCAAGTGCATCGTCCACCCTAAGAGGTTCCAAAGAGGAGACAAACAAGTAATGTTCACAAAAATTTGCTAAACGTGAACGGGTCGTTACCCCACGACGTATGCTTCCTAGTATGTTGTCAACGGGATGATCCCGTTGAATAGTATGGTGCACTTTAGGATGTGGCACGAGTGATCTCCTTTGGATTGGTCCATCTTCATCATCTTCATCACATGTGGGGATGTCCCCATCATCTTGTCGGTCTTCATGTTGAGCTTGTGCTTGATCATCAAGTTGATGTTGCATTTGACCACCATTTGCACCTCCATCTATCGGAGTTGCGAAGCTTCACCATGTACATTTGAATGCACATGATGGACATTTGAATCTTGTGGAGTGTGCAACGGATCATCATCATCATCTTGAATCTCAATAGGTCTCACATCACCGGTTGCAAGCTTCTTGATTGCTTCGGATGGAGACATGTGAAGGGTCGAGATGGCGGACTAGAGGGGGGTGAATAGTCCTTTCTAAAATTAATCGCACCGGCTAACCGAAACAAATGCGGAATTAAAACTATCGGTCTAGCCAAGACTACACCCCTCTACTTATACTCTATGACACCTTATAAAAAAATCCTAAACAATGCAAATAAGGTGTCGGGCTAGCTAGAGCTCACCTAAACAATTCTAGCTTGCAAGGTTACACAAACCTAAGCAACTAGTACTCAATCAACCGGGGAGCTCCTACACATGCCACTAAGCAAAAGCACAAAGCCTAAGCTCACTAGCAATGCTCAATAACAAGGCTACACAAGCCAAATTAGAGAGCTCAACTTAGCTACACAAACTAAGCAATGTGACTAGCAAGACTACAAGTCAACTAGTCACTCATGGGATCAACTTCTATGCTACACAAGCAAGGAAGGTAACTAGCAAGCTACACAAGCTAACTAATCATAAGAGCAACTACACTAGCACATGTATATGAACAAGTAAATAAAGCTAGTGAAAGGAGTTTGCAAACCACCGAGAAGATGAACACGAAGTTGACACGGTGGTTTTTCTCCCGAGGTTCACTTGGTTGCCACCAAGCTAGTTTTCCCGTTGTGTCGACCACACACTTTGGTAGTTCGGCGGCTAATAGGCACCACACCTAGCTCGACACTCGAGCGCCGCAAGAACTCCCCCACAAGTGAGAGTAACTCAATGACACGCTCTACTAGAGTTGCTCTTCGCGATCCCCGCGGGGCGAGCACAATGCCCCCTCACAATCCTTCTCCGGAGCCACGCACAATCTTCACGCGGGCTTCACGACAGAGACTCGATCACCAAGCCGTCTAGGAGGTGGCAACCTCCAAGAGTAACAAGCACCACCGGCTTGCAAACACGAACACCTAGTGCCACTCGATGCAATCTCTCAAAGCAACGCACTAGAATCGCTCACTCGCAATAGATTCGCACACTAGCAAGCACAAGCGAGTTAGAGGGCTCCCAAGCACATCCACACAAGCCACCAAGGCTTTGGAGTGCTCCAACCCCCGGCTCAAAGCCGGCCCCAACGACTATATATAGAGGGGAGCGGCCAACTAGCCGTTTCCCCTTTTCTGCGCTTCGGTCGGTAGTACCGACCCCCTGGGCGGTAGTACCGACAGTGTTAGGACTAGCCGTTACACACGGCGCGTTGACCAAAACGAACAACCGACTCCTGGTCGGTACCTCCGACGGTCGGTAGTACCGGCCCTATGGCGGTGCTACCGACAGGCCAACATGACCGCGAACAGAGAGCATCTCACAAAGGGACTTGGTCCCTCGGAAACTACTGCCCAAAGGTCGGTACCTCCGAGGTCGGTGGTTCCGAGGTTATGGCGGTACCACCACCAGGTCATTTTCAACTCAACACAGAGAGCTCTTCAAACTTGGTTACCACCAGCCTTGGGTCGGTAGCACCAAGGGCGGTAGTACCGAGGTTATGGCGGTACTACCGCCAGGCCATTTTCAATTCTACACAGAGAGCCTCGCGAAACCCTTCAGGGCCACGGTACCACCGACCCTCTGGTCAGTACCACCGCCGGCGATAGTACCGAGGTTATGGCGGTACCACCGCCAGGCCAAATCAGCCCCAACACAGAGAAGGTTGCACGCAGCACCCTTGGGCGGTACTACCGACCACCCTGGTCGGTACTACCGACCACACTCAGAAAACTTCATTTTCTTCTCTGTGTTGATCCAAAACAACTCCAACAACTTCTCCTTTGCAAATGTGCCAACACCACCAAGTGTACACCATCATGTGCATGTGTGTTAGCATTTTCACAATCATTTTCCAAAGGATTTTCACTTGCTCTCACCACGCCACTCGATCCTAGTAACAACGCAATGTTAGATCGCTCAAGTGGCACTAGATGACCGATATGCAAACAAGTTTGCTCCTCTTAATAGTACGGCCATCTATCCTAAACCCGGTCATAATCTTCTCTACACACCTATGATCGGTGAAATGAAATGCCCTACAAGTATACCTTTGCCTTGCGCATTCCATTCCATCTCCTCCGGTGTTGATGCAACACATGCACCAACTTCTTCATCAAATGATATGATCCACTTCATATCATCACATGGCCTCCATGGTCCATCGATCTTGACCTCACTTGCTCTTCACCATTGCTTCGGTCCTTCGGCGCCAAGTCTTTGCTCAAGCCTCCCAACACTCGATACCAACGGCTTCAAAGCCTCCAACTTGCCCTTCACCTTCGCAACCGGTCCATCAAGCCAAGTCTTGCCTTGATCTTCACCATCTTAGCCACATGACCACATGTCATGTTTCATGTGCATTAAGCTCCTTCTTCACATGTGTGAGCGTTGCAACATATTCCAAGCCATTTCTCCTCTATGGCATATGTTGCTCACACATGATCACCTGTGGACTAATCACCTGTGTAATTCACTTCAAACACATATTAGTCCACCTAAGTTGTCACTCAATTACCAAAACCAAACTAGGACCTTTCAATCTCCCCCCTTTTTGGTAATTGATGACAACTCTACAAAGATATGGAAATTAAGCTCTTTGGATTCTATGTTACTTATCCAACATTAAGACCATATGAGAGAATTTGGATAATCATCATACAACCCGACTTTGTAGTGATAACTCCCCCTACATGTGTGCTTCAATGGTTTGGATTCAAGCTTGCACACATGCATAAATATGAAATTTGTGGGAGTGTTAGCACTACTAAGTGATGCTAAGGTATACAAGATATAATTTTACCTTTGAAGCGTGTACACCAAAATTTTTAATCATCCTTAGCATCAACCTTGCTAGAGACAAGTGAAACTAGATACCACGTGAGATCAACATTATAAACATGGTTCTAGTTACCACTTGCTATACTTACTATGCTCTAGATACCAAATAAAGGAAAACAATCATCATTCAAGTCTTAGTTCTAGCAAATATTGCACACAAGCATATAAGAATTTAGAACATATGCAATACAAGCAAGTAAATGTAATGCACAACCAAATGCATCAAACATGTATTCATGAGCTTGCTCCCCCTACTTGTGTGCTCTCTTTGTCCAATAATTTTGATCCTTTTCCATTGTTCAATCTTGCTCCCTCTTGATCCATGTCCATCTTCTTTTCTTGATTTCTCCCCTTTGTTCTTGACATATCTTGCCACAATTTCTCCCCCTTTGTCATCAATGACCACAAAAGGTATGCTTCTCTTGATACAAAGGGTTGGACTAGGGTAGATGGTTGATACTTGAGTCTTCATTTTTTTTGATGGACACTACCATATGTGATGGAATGACACTACTTGTAGATACCCCGTTTAGATGCATGAAAGCCACTTGAAGGATCTTTGACCTTGATACCAATTGGTGGGGCACCTTCTATTTTAGCATGAGTCATTCACTTGATAAACTTGAGCTCTTGTTGGTGAGGGATGCTTTGCTTGATTTGATCACTTAAAGTTGAGGATCACTTGAAGTCTTGTAGGATACCACTTGAATGAAAGTTTTAACTTGATATCCATTTGCATTATTATCTTCTTCTTGAACTCTTGTCATCTTCATGAGCTTCTCATTTGTGACTTGAACTAGGCAATATTGCACAAGATATCTAACTCGGTTTGCTCTAGAGTAAGCTTCTTCACACATCTTTCAATGGTTATCTTACTCATGTTGAATTAGACACTTGAATGTTCATCTTCTAGATCAAGTACTTGGGTTCACTAGCTCATGAACAAACTCATATACTAACCACTAGATCATATAATCAAACAAGCAATAGTGGTAGGCTATGAATTTAAACTTTTCAATTGTTATGCATGATCCTATTTAGCATGTACTATATGCACTAACCGCATACTAGTGAGGAATGAAATGATCATGCACATTACAATGATACCTTTGCTATCTTGGAGTAGAGGATAGTCATTAGATTCTAATTAAGCTCCACAATAGCAATGTGAAGTCCATTTCAAAGCTTGGTGAAGACCAATAGATACCAATTTGAATACCATTCTTCACCCATATGATTTGAGAACCACTAATGATCAAGTGCACTATCTTGTTGTGGTTGGCTTGCTTCTTCATTTGATTATAGCTTGCATGTGAATACCGTCTAAGATCTTCATGATTTTCTCTCTATTTGGGTGTTGCTTGCTCTCTTTGATCAATCTCTTATGATTTCTTCAACTAAGCATCTCCAATGACACTTTAGATCACCACTTCCATGTTAGCCTTCCAAGCCTCGCTTGGTTAACCTACAAAAGGCGGCAAGCCCCTACAAAAGGGAGAAGTGACCTCTCTCCAAAGAATCATCCTTGATACTCACTTGAATTGACTTTGATTGATTGATCCATTTGAACTCTTCTTGAAATGAGATTTTGAATCCTTCTTTGAGTTTTTTTTTCTTTCTTCTCAAAAGATCTTCAACTAACACTAGGACTTGAGCTTCATCTTTATCTTGATCTTGGTCTTGATCTTCAATTTGAGTACCAATTGTGTGCCAAATACACTCCACAATCAAATGACCATGTACTCATCTTTGTCATGTTTCTAACTCATATCAAAACCAAACATAGGTCCCTCAACCACTTATAAACATGATTCCAACTTGAGGGCCTTTCAATCAAAGTGACTTGTGATCAATCCAATAATTGTCACTTTTCTGGCAGATTTTGTCCTTCTCAAAGAAACATGCATATCTCCCAAAATATAAGTCCAAAGACCATGAAATTTGGTGAAGATGTGCTTCACTAAGTGTTATAGTAGCCATAAAAATTTGAGCTTCATTGGAATTATAGATTGCTACCAGATTTGCATCTTTACACACTACTACATGCTGAAAACTGCTGCACTTGTGTTGACAAGATCCACTCCAAAACCAAAGCATCACTTATCCAATTATTATGAATTTTGCACAACAACTAATACCATAAGTGTAGAGCATGTGTACCAAATTTCAAGCCAATCCAAAAAGATTTGATCACTCAAACATGGCTATCTTCTCAGCTAGCTCAGATTTCAGATTTTGGACAAATTCCTATATTTGAGCTATACTTGTCCATATTGAATCAAACTTGAGATAAACTCGCTTGAACATCAACACAAGACATATATCCATGCAAATCCATTTACTAAAGGTCATCTTGTGAACATATCCAATCAAAATAACTCAAACTTGATCACTAAGCAATTTATCCATTCAATCATCTTATAGCAAGCAACATATGCATATATATTCAATTCAATCAACTCATATGCACCCAAATGAATATGATCAACTAAGATATACCTTGGTAGCTCATGATCATCTAATAGCAAGCTTCTTCATCCATCATTTGCAAGCATTGAGATACTTCCAATCAACCACCACAACTTGATCATGACACTTGTATGTTGTAGCACTTGGACTTCACTCTTTTGTCTTGGCATTGGGTTTGGATAGCACTAAGCTTCATTACTTGACTCAATCATATAGTAATCATCATGAATCCAATTGAATCAAGCCTCCAATTCCATGGTACCTACACACAATCATCCACTTTTTGATGGTACCCAAACTAGTTTGGGTCCTCTCAAGTTAGGTGCAACATACTTTGGCATAGCCTTAGTATGAGTAGCGGGATGTTTTGCAATAGCAACCAATGTGGTACCATTGTCATCCTTTCTAAGCACAATATCATTATCAATTGAAATAGGCTTAGAAGTCATACCTAGGGGACATGAATCAGTCATGTGTCCCCTTTCCCGGCATGAGTAGCAAACTCTCTTGGATTGAGCCTTTTCTTCCTTGCTCAAATGTTGCTTCTCATTGTCTTGCCTCTCATGAGTTGCTTGAGCCTTCTTCTCAGCTTGTTAGGACATGTAACACCCCTGGTGTTTAAACTGTAATTAACTTGACATATCATCATTATCATCATTAAGCATCTTGATCATGATTTCATATGTATGCATTTACTAAGTGTATCATTTTATGTGAAGTACCTCTATTGCAAAAACCCTAAAAGCCCTAACCTTCCTATAGGGGCAAAACAGTAATTTCACCTCTATGGCTATGCTTGGTGTATTTCTTGTTCCTTTGGTGTATTGAAGTTTTGTTGTGTTGACCAAAGTTCAAAAACCAAAAATCAGATTTCAAACTCCTTGCAAAATCCTGATTTCCAAACCCTGGATTTTAACCCTCTCTTTGTAATTTAAAAATTATTCAAAATTTGGGGTTGGTCCAAAAAGCAAAGTTGTAGATCTGGTCAAGAGAAACAACTTTGGTATTTACAAATTTTCAAGTTGCAGTACAAAATTTGGAGTTAGTTCAAATTCATTCAAATTCCAACTTTTGTCCCCTTTTGGTTTTCAAAATTAGTTTGAAAACTAATGAGGTTCAGAAGAAGTGCATAATAGCAAAGTTGTAGGTTTTGATATAAGGAACAACTTTCATATTTGCAGATTTTCAAGTTTCTATGTAAAATCAAAAGTAATTTTGAATTGATTCAAATTCCAAAAGTATTCCCTTTGCTGTTTTCAAATATAGTTCAAAAACTATTTGGAATTTGAAAATGTTCATATTGACAAAGTTGTAGATCTCATTTTTCTGAACAACTTTGATGTTTTGAGTTTTTGTTGCACAGTTCAATTTTTGGAAGAGTTTTGCGGAATACAGAAGCCAGCCAAAAGTCAAACCCTATACCTAGCACTGTTCCTCTTCTTCGTAGGGCCAGGGGGGGTCCGGCCATGGCGCCCCGCCGTCGCCAGCGTGCGCCGCGCACCTGTCTGCTCCCGACCAGTCCCCGACCTGTCGCCGTCAACCGCGGCATCATTCTCCTCCCCGCACGCGCACAGTTGACTCCTCTCCCGTCCCCTACAGTGCTCAGAACGTCGCCGCCGCGTGGTCGCCGCCGGCGAGCGCACGCCCAGGCCCTGGGTGCACGCCTGTACTTCTGCCGGTCTGCAATCGCACGCGCACGTTTTGGCCGAGCTTTTCCACTCCATCCCATGAACTCTACCGCTCCGTCCGCGCCTATAAAAAGGGTCGCCGGTGAGCCGAAGCTCTCATCGCCTCCGCCACCGTGGCCAGAGCAAACCAGAGCTCCCCTTGCTCAACCACCTAGCCCTAAAGCTCCGCCGTGGTCTCACGCAGCTTCACCGCCCCTCAATTTGGTCGCTACCGCCTCCATTCACCCGGCGTAGCTCGCCGTTGTCATCTCCGGCGAAAAACCCGGTGAGCTCGGATTCGGGAAATCCTTCCTCTCCGGCCTTGATCATCCTCCACTGACCCCCGCATCACCTTCCTCACTCCTTTGCGCCTCTGCCTGACCCCTTGCGGTCGCTTGTGTCGCGCAGGGTCGCCGAGTCGACGATCGCCGCCGCGAGCTTTCCGCCGGTCGCCGTCGACCACCTCCCTCCGTCCATCCCCTTCCCTCGCCGAGCAGCCTAATCAACGCCGGTGAGCTCCCTGTTGCCTTCCGTGCCCTCGGTTTCGCCGCGGAGTGCCCGCAGTGGCCGGCGTAGCAGCGCCGCCAGCCGTCCGGTCGCCGGAGCGCGCGGGGGAGATAAACAGTGCCCCTTTTCTTTTTTTTCAGATTTATGTGAATAGTGTTCAAATTTCATATTTTTGTGTGATTTTCTGTGATTGCTTCAAAAATTCTGAAATTTTGAGGATAGACTCTTTGTACCCTGAAGTATTTTATAAAAATATAAAACTTGACCTTTCTGCAAAAATTTGAAAATGAAAAATCTCCCATTTAATTAATAAATGGATGGTTTTGGATTTTTAGAAAAAGATTTATAACTCCAAAAAGTTATGAGATAAGTTTTTGTGAGCTTCCTTATGCCATGAAAAGTCTCTGGTGAAATTTTGAAGTCTTTTGGAACAAGTTGATTTTTGGGCATTTATTTTAATTCTTGAATAGTGACTTTTGTTAATTAATCTCTAGATTTAATTGAGCACCTTAATGACCTCCAAAAATTATAAAATTTGTTTTGCCACATACTTGTACCATAATGAACTTATGAGATTAATTTGGTAATTTTTGGGGTACCTTCAAAAAATGACCTTTTAAATAAGTAAGAAAAATAGAAAAGTCATTAGGGTTTGATGTTGAAAGTCTTATGACGTGACGTTTGGGATTGATTGATGTTCATAGTCCCCTACCCCTTTGGTCTATGATGTTTGTGGGTCTTGATATGTCCATGCTTAGGTTTAGTAAAGGTTGTCTAGAAAGGTTGTCTAATGTTGGATAAAATGATGAGTCATTTCATGTCCTTGGCTGTATCATAGTTGTGTCCAATGCATTTTGTTCATGATAGCATACTCATGTGCATGCATCATTGCATTCGTATAGTTACCGAAGGAGGAGTCAAAGTCGAGACCGCCGCCAACGAACCAACTCCCGAGGCGATCCCGGACTCTGACCTCTGCACCACTTTTCCCGAGTCTGCCGTCTTCACTTTCAAGGCAAGCCCCGGTGCATCCAACCTTTCCTTGGATTTATAAAATGTTTCCTTAATGCTTTTGAGTAAATTACTGCATTAAGTTTATAGGAGTTGAGTGCTATCCTAATTGGTGCATTGTCCACCTTGACCACTGATATACCCGACACCTGCTTTTCAAAAGTATTTGGAAAATGCTTAGCAATGCTTATCGACTTAGACTTTGCAATAAAAATGCCTATTTCAAAAGTGTGATCACTTTAAAGAACTTGATGGGAATTTTGGCTTTACTTCCCGACTGTTGGCTAGGTAACTGGCCGTGCCTAGTCAATAGCGAGAAGAGGTTGTCCGCGCGTACGGTGCCGTCATGTTGTAGTCCGAGACTCAACAGTTGACACCGACCGGGACAGGGTTGAAAAACTGACAGGACTATTACGCTTGGGTGAGATATGACCAAGGTGTAGTTCCTGGCTGGAAAATAGGGACCATCCGTATGGGGGCCTGCTGGTCAAGACTTGTAACTATTCACATACTACGGAAAGCTCTGGCTCCGAGAAATCCTTGATTGAGGCCGACAACCGCGCACTGGGAGTGGAGAGATGGCAGAAGTAGCATGTACCCACGTGGGTTAGAGGCCCGGATTGGAGTGGTGTACTGTACTTCCGGGTGGCGTAGGACCGGTCTAATCTTGGAGGAATCGTGGTAGACGAGTTGGCATATGCAAGCTTGGGTGCTACATATGCAGTGTGGATAGGGATCCTCAGCTGAGTATTATTTATCCGGATTAACGTTGCTCCTCGGTTATGGAGACTTGGTCCACTGACTGTCAACGGAGAGTGGTTCTCAACTAGGAATGTTTTGAAATGTAAAATGAATCATGAACGGTGAAGAATTGAGGAATACCGAATCTTTCAAAAATAAAATAAGGTTTACAAAATGCTTTTCTGCAAAATACTTGATCTTGCTTAAGCCTTACCTTGACTACCCTAAGCCTTCATTCCTGAGTCTCCTCCCCTTTTTCTTTAGTCGGTTAAGTCTTGTTGAGTACCCCAGTACTCAGGGTTTGTTACCCATGGTGCAGGTATGCCTGAGCATCCGATGTGTCTAGACCCCTGTTGTGGGACCTTCGTTCAGGAGGAGGCCGATGAGGCCGAAGATTAGTTGTGCACCCTCGGGCTGGGTGAACTATCTTTATGATTGTCGAACACTGCTACACTGTCTATTTCGAACTATCAGAACATGATCTGTAATATTCGTACCTTTAATTCCATTTGAAACCTTGGTTTGTAAAACTATTGTTATTTAAGTCTTCCGCTCTTTATTCCGATGTTATTTGTAAAAATTATGAAATGTTGTAACCGAATTGTGAGATGATCCTGCGGACAATGGGCGCTGATGTAGCCCGGTGATGAAAAGGTCTTAATCACATGGAACATGAGTTCGGCTGTCAGAGGTTGACAAGGGACACGTGGGCCATGGGATTAGGGCCGTTCCGTCACAGAGTGGTATCGGAGCATCTCACTTTAACGTTGCAGTAGTTTTGCGAAAACTTCAAAAGATTTTTGAGTCCAAACAAATTAAACTTGACTATTTTGAGTCCAAACTGCTTTTCTCATCTTGTCTTCTATTGGCAACATTAGTAGCAGGACAACGTGTCTTAAGCCCTATATATGTTATGTATCTTGCATTGCCTTGTATCGTAGGAACGATTCATGCATCATATCATATTCACTAAAGCTAACTAAGTTCTTTTGGGGTAGTATGTCTTTACCTGTTCTTGCTAGCCTTTCTCATCCATCTTCTCTTATCCAGACATGGCTCTCATCAAGCTGACTGCTCGCAAGTCGACTGGACCCAAAGGTGTGCCACGCCACCAGCTGGCACCTCGCGTTGGAGAAGAGACTGGAGAATCTTCCAACGGTCGTCGCTTTCCCCGCCGCACCCGCAAGAATCTGAAGGAGGAAATCAAGAATCTGAAGGCTGAGATAGAGAACATGGAGCATGACTTCTACCTTTCCCGCCTGGAGTTTTATGAGGCACGAGCTTCCCTGGAGCAGGCCAATCGGAACACGGTTCGCGCTATCGAGCAGCGCAATGATGCTTGGACCCGCGAGGACGTTACCAGAGCCCAGCTCCACGGACTGCAGCAGTACACAGCTCAGATTGAACAGTTTAATGATATGCTTCATGAGGAAGTGCATCAGCTGTATGCTCAACTCCACCCCATGGTACCTCCAGTCATGGAAGACCCTGAGGACGGAGTAGTGGAAGAACCCGAAGTAGAGCAAGTCCCAGAAGTGGACAACGAGATTGCACCCGCTGAGGA
>CM019828.1:101251315-101352519 GCA_009763385.1 Coix lacryma-jobi var. lacryma-jobi | reverse complement strand
CTCATGTAAGCCGAAAGCGATGCCGTCGGAAACCTAGATCGGAAACTCCTCCACAGGTCACCACCAACACAGATATCGCCGGCCTTAATCATTAACGGGCAGATGTCGAGAACGTCCGGCGTTCCCGCATCCGCACCCTGTTCAATATACAACATCCGAATTTAAGTTCCAAAATGTCACAAGAGGTCCGCAACAAGTTGCCAACACATTGAAAGCAGGCCCCAGGAAGGTCACTCGTCTACCGCTGCGTCTTGGGGGGCGTTCGCGTCGCGGGCAGCAGCAGCGGCCGAGCTTTCGGGCGCCCCGTCATTCGGCTCAGGAGGACTTGCCTCGTCTTCCGGCTCGTTTTCACGCGCCTGTTTTGCGGAGATATACTCCGAAAACAACTGTCGGATGCGCGTTTTCTCCTCAGGAGTCTGCATAAAAAAGCGATAGCCCAGAAAAAAAACTACTCAGGCCACAAGGCACCGCACAAAAAGCGATAGCCGGCAGGGAAGTCAAGCGATAGCTCTAGCAGAAGGAAGAAAATACCTTTCCGCGCCCCACGGCGGACTGCATCAGCGACATGTCGTTCCCACCCGCAAGCCAGAATTCTTCAAAGAATCTTTTGCCCAGAGCCTTCGCCGCCTCCGGGGTTCGCCAATAATAGTCCACCTCTTTGACCGGAAGGTCAGCGATGTGGGAGCATCCGGCGTCGACCAGGCTGTGGCCGATCGCCTTGATACCGGTGACGGCGGCGTAGTCTCGGCCCAGAGCCATATGGTTTTCAAGTGACTCCATTTCGGAGCAAAGCCAGCGGACAAGACCGTCGGCAGTTTGCTCCGAAGGACCAGCCGTTTCGACACCAATGCTGCGAAGGCTTTCGCGGAGGCGAGTGACAGCTTCCTCGGCAAACGTCTTCAGGGCCTCGTCTTTCTCGGCCTGGGCATTTCGCATCTGCGAAAGCTCCCGCTTGAGGTCTTCTGCTTCACGTCTCAGCTTTTCAGCCTCCTTTTGGCTTGCTTTCCGCGAGGCGCGCTCGTCCTCGGCTTTCTTCGCCTGAACCTCCAGGTCGGTTGTAAGCTTCTTCGCCAAAATGTCGAGGTCCTCCTTCTCACGCTCGATCTTGCGAACATAGAGGTCATTCTGATTGTGACGGCTGCGGGCGAGAATGGCAGCCTGCGAATAGCATTAAATCAAACGTCGAAAGTCAGTACACTACAAAAGACCCATACACCAGTTGCGGAAAAGCGAACAACAATCACGCGACAAAAAGGCAATCTGAGCAACTCACGCTAGCTAAGTGAAACGACAGCGCGTCATCAAGCTTTACGCTGTCGACCTTGAGCAGGTCCCTTTCGACCTCCGGCGCAGCGAAAGCCTTGTGCGAAAACTCCACAAGTTTGCTGGCGTCATCGCTTGCGCCGGGGAGGATTCCCGCGCGGCGGAAGTCTATCCGACACGCAAGCTGAGTTTCGGAAGCTGCACCCAAAGAACGTGCAATCCGATAAGATTCTTCTCTTGCTTCGTCAGTCTCGCCCGACGAGCTCAACCCAGTGTAAAAACAAGGATTCCTGTAGTCCGACGGCACTCCATCGATAATCAATCGCCCGTAGCCAAGAAGCTGACCTTCCACCATCTCCTGTGATAGACGAATGTGTCTCGGCGAAAGGTGTAGCTTACCTTTATCCACAGCAGGAGCCGCCACCCCCCTCGGATCCGCCCCTCCTATCGCGTGGGGCTGCCCCTCCGGTGGAGACGCGAGCAGTAGTTTCGGCGGGTTTCCGAGACGCGGGCTCAGCACGAGGCGCTTTCGCTCTCTTCACCGGCCGATCGGTATCCACGAGGGCCTTTCGCGAACCAGGTTTTGCAAAGGTCGGAAGGTCAGCCACCGACACCTCGTCGTCGAAAGCCGATGTCGAAAGGCGCGCCTGCGGTTTCGGCGGTGCCATCTCAGCAGCGAAGCTGGTGCTCTGCAAAAGCAAAGCAGCGAAACAGCAAGACAAGGACAAGTCAAAAAAAAAAACGTCTTTACCACATAAATAATAGTAAAGAAAGCCATAAAAGGAAAAACGAAAACAACGGCCAAAGCAAACAGAATTAGAAAAAGGCAGAAACTAACCACCCTCGAATGATCGAAAGGATCAACGTCGGGGGCCGACTCCAATGCCCCCCCTCGGCTTGCAAGCAAAGGTTTGGCAGTCAACCGCCCAATGCGGATGTCCCCAGCTTCAGCAACCCTTCGCCGGGAGATCACACCACTCCGACCGCCACGGCGAGCCATCTTTTTTCCTTCACCTTTAAAGCTTTCGGCCTCGTCTTTGCTTTCGTCAACCAACGGTCTTTCGGCATATTCAACGCCCATCGCATCGAAAGCTCGGTTTAGACGCCGATTACGGCCGAGATTGCCGAGTTGAAACTCGCTCTCCTTGCGTAAGTACGGCCCACAAATCTTTCTGGTCTCCTTTTCGATATGTTTGACATATTCGCCGTCATCATGGTAATCCGCGGGTCTTTCCAGCAGCAACGTGGGCCCCCAATACCCTTCTCTTTCAACGAAACCTTCGAAAGATGTGGCACTGCAGAGCGGATTCATCCCGATGGCAATCCACTCCTCCACTAAATCCCGGCTGATTTGAAAACGTGCAGTAAGCGCGAATGCATCCCCACAGCGAATGGCATGCGGGTCGCTCAGCACAACTGGCGGAAGATGCTTTCCAGGGCACCTCTCCAAAACAGACACAAGTGGAGATCCCTTCCTTTCTCCCCTATCTAACTCAATAGCAGCGGTTTCGGCCGAGCAAACGCGATAGTAGAACCAGAAGCGATTCCAGTCCGGCCACTTGTTCCGATATGTAAGCGAAATTGAAACAGTCCCTCGTGTTTTCCGCGGAACGAAATTGATGCAGCCAATCTCGCTGGGCAATCTGCTCCCTAGAAGCGGGTCGTTAACTTTCGTCGGACGACGGTGAATGTCATAAAATCGCACGAAGACATCCGCCCGCGGGGTGCAGCCCAACATCTTCATAGCATGCGCGAAAATACTCAGTCTGGCAATTGCGTTCGGCGTCAGCTGATGAAGTTGTATCTCAAACCCCAACAAAACATCCGAGACGAATTCTTCGAGGGGAAAATCAAGGCCAGCTACAAAGTAGTCGCGAAAGACAACGGCCTCGTTCGGCCGAGGAATAGGAACCTCCTCGTCTCCAGGGACACGGCAACTCGCAAGATGATCAATCCTTAAAGGCCCTTCTTCAGCCATCGTTTGCAAGCGTGCAGCCGTCATTCGCGATAAGCCAAGGTAAAAAGAACAATCCGTCGGGACCGAAATCAAACCGAAGTCCCCATCATTCGACACGCTCCCGCTGTGCTCTGGAACTCGTGGAGCAACCCCCGATCCGATGGACACTTCCACGCTAGGCTCGCGATGGGACGACCCGGTGGCATCGGAACTTTCGCTAGTAGAGCTCGAGGTCGACGTCGAGCTGGAAGACGCCATCTAGCATTGGCGCGAAAGGTAAAATAAACACACAAGGCAAGCGAAAGAGGAAAAACAACAGAAAAAACGCGAAAATAGATACGAAAATAAGCGAAATTAAGCAACCTCAAACAACCAAATTCGCAAAACTTAAGTCTAAAGGAAACAGAGACAAGGGGAGTGACGCGTACCACAAACTGACGCCAGGCGAATGAAGAAAGTCAAACAACAAGTAGCTATCGCCAACAAGAGCGAATGGCGTCAACCGAATAGCGAAAGGGCTTCACGAATGAGGCGACGGGTGAAGGGAGGCGTTCAGTGAACATACCTCCCCCAGCCGAAGCCTCGGCTTTTATATGCGCAAAAACTGGGCACGATTTCCGAGGGAGACGAAGAGGCGCCCGGCCACAAGATTCGAAGCGTCGCAGAGGTTTTGCATCATGACACAGTTTTTGAGGAACACGAAAAGGCGTTTGCGACGTGACTTAAGCAAAAGTTTAAATAACAATAATAGTAAAAAAAAAATACACACCGCCGTATCGAAAAAAAAAAAAAAAACCAGCTTCGGGACGAAGCGAAGGTTTCTTTTGGGCGGGCGTAGGCGCCTAGCGAAAGGACACGGTCGAACTTCACGAGCTGCAGATTCAATCGTGAGGGGCTATTGTTGGGGCGGCGCCCAGACCGCAGGCGCCTCCGTCCCGCATTTTACCGAAAGATGATGATGCTTTCGTGCGAAAGGTCGCATTCGCGCGGAAGCAGGCATTCGCCTCCGGTCCGCACAACTGGAGTAGGGAGGCGGAGCTTTCGTGCGAAAGGAGGCATTCGCGCGGAAGCACGCGTTTCGGCTCGCGGACCGAGGGGAGGCGGAGCTTTCGTGCGAAAGGAAGCATTCGCGCGGAAGCAGGCATTCGCCTCCGGTCCGCACAACTGGAGTAGGGAGGCGGAGCTTTCGTGCGAAAGGAGGCATTCGCGCGGAAGCACGCGTTTCGGCTCGCGGACCAGGGAAAGGCGTAGCTTTCGTGCGAAAAGGAGCATTCGCGCGGAAGCAGGCGTTTGCCTCCGGTCCGCATGGCCGGAGCAGGACGGAGCTTTCGTGCGAAAGGAGGCATTCGCGCGGAAGCACGCGTTTCGACTCGCGGACCAGGGAAAGGCGGAGCTTTCGTGCGAAAAGGAGCATTCGCGCGGAAGCAGGCGTTTGCCTCCGGTCCGCATGGCTGGAGCAGGACGGAGTTTTCGTGCGAAATGGAGCATTCGCGCAAAAGGAGCCCAATGCTTCCGGTGAGTTTTCGTCTTTCATGACTTTGGTTTTTCTTAGGTTTTCGCAGCTCGACGGAAGCCTGGGTCAAAGGGAGCGGGCCCACAGGCCGGGAAAAGGAGCCGGGGGACGCTGGGCCCACCAGATGGCGAAGTTACGACGATGCCCCTCGCGCCGGAAAAGGTGGCGTGCAACCATGGAGTAGTTGAGCAGGGGCATCATTGTAATTGTAGCAGAGTGGATGGAAGGGTATTCTTGTACTTTCAATTTGATCCGGATTAATATAAAAAGCTCCCAACCTCCCAGGGGAGTGGAGGAGGAGAACACTGTTCACCACTACCACTTCCCCACTCCACCGAACGTTTTCCGCTTTCGCTTCGTGCTTTCGCTCGTGCGGCGACCCGCTGTTTCGGGATCTCGATCCCCGAAACAACACATGTTGACATGAGTGGACAACATGTTTCTTAGTTGTGTTCGTGTGTAGGTGTGAAGCTCGGAGGGAATGGTCAATGGTGAGGTGAAGATCAAGTAGAGATGTATCGTGTCGACAGGAGCGGTAAGCACAGATGTGAAGCTTGGGCTAACGGATCGAAGGGTCGGAGGACCAGTTGTGGTAGCTGACTCTTGGCATCGGCAAACAAGTGCACATGTGGATGAAGACGGTGTTGGTCGAGTCAACACAAAGGGCGATTGCATCGTGATACCTAGTAGAAACCGAGCACGAGCTTGCATGAGAGATGTAAATATTGTTGGTCGAGTCAGGGAGGCATACAATTAATGTACTCAGATAAAATCGTCAAAAATAATAGATTATGTGATTAAGTTACAAAAGTTCAAGCGGTTTCTATGTACCTGCCTTTTATGCGACAGATAGATGACTTTATATGCATCAAACCGTAGCATTAGTGATCTATAAGATTATGTACACATCTTAGAAAATTCAAATTGGTCTAGTGTTCAACTTAACTGGCTTTAACCACCAAACAAAATGCTCGTGGGAGGCTAAAGAAACCAGTATCACCTACAAATGTATATGCCATAGTTTGTCGTCAAAAGGCCCACTGGTACTCCCTCCATATTGGTAATAGATGATGTTTTGGACATCGACACGGTCTCCAAAGTACAACTCTGACTCACTTTATACTAAAAAATATTTATCAAAAAGTGATATGTATATATTTTTATGAAAGTATTTTTCAATACAAATCTATTTATATGATTTTTATATTTTCAAACTAAACAACTTAAAAGTTATTCATGATTTATATTCTCAATGTTTGACCAAAACCATGTCCAAAACATCATCTATTACCAATACGGAGGGAGTACTTCCTTATCACTTCCTCCTCTTGCTCAGTTGTGAAGTCGTTCTTGATGTTCAAATTTTCACGGATGTCCTCTGGAGTCTTCCCCTTCATCATGTCCACGAGACTCAGGCAAGTTCAGATCACCAGGCCCCTTGATATCCAAGTAGTTTGCAGCCTGCAAAGATCAATTACATATTAAGTATTTTTGTCTCATGAATGTGATTGTCAAGCAAACTATTCAGTGACTTTATGATCTATGATGGTACACAATACAGTTGTACAAGGTATTTATTTCTTTTGACACTACAAATGGCAAAATTGCAAACCAATATGAACTATGTAGCTAGTTACACTAAACATTGACCATTACCTAGCGGCCAAGCTTTTGGCTATACATGTTCACCAAGCATGGCAGAACCATAAACCTACTCCAAGCTTATTCTAAATCATCAGCCAAACCTTTCGGAATAATTTCAAATATCTATAGATCCAAGTACAAAATTGATCATGAGCAGATAGGTATAAACCACTCCTAATTACCAAATGGACAATTTCAAATACCTCAATTTTTCTGGTTCTGCTAGAGCAACTTAATTGACAACCTTAGTATATAGAAGAGCAAACTTTATGCAAGGAAAATTTCTTGACTCATACTATCAAAAAAGGCATACCACCCTGCACATCATATCTTCTATTTGCCAGAGCAAGGCCAAGGTCCCATAGTTAAGTCTCTAGTATCGTCCAGGGTTCACTAAATCAGCCCCTTTCTTGCAGTCTTGCCAAATGGAGGATGACACATAATCACAAGACAAGACAAAATGAAATGAAATAAATTATCTGGATGGATAAGCATCACTTCTTCTTGATAAAGATCAATAATAGACTAAATAAAATATGAATAAAATCTGCAGCCGTCAAGAAAATTTGAATCCCCAAACCCAATAATTCTTGAGAAAACAGGAGCCTAGAGTAGGTTTGGGATGCAAATCTCCAGTGCCATTCAACAAGTAGAGAAACCAGATGGGATGTAAATCACATGATCAATGCCTGCTACACTTTATCCCACCTACTAAACCCATCTGTCAACACGGAATTCCCTAGCAAAGATGAACCGCAGACACCAGCAAAGATGGATCTTTGAAACATCCTGGCGTATCACACAAATCAAGAAAGGACAATTGTGTAATTAACAATCGCAGTATGTGAAAAGGATGCAGAATCCAATCAGTTCTTCGAAGCAGGTGAATGTATACCAGTTGGAGCATTGATACCTATGAAGATCGGCAAAAGTGAGCGGCGGTGGTAGTGCCAAGATCCAGCAGGCTGCCAACATTCTGCGTAGCTCCATCTTCTTCCTGAACTCATCCTTCAATTTTGCAAAATTATAATGGCAGTCTTTAAATCCCCCCCCCCCCCCCGAAAAATAGCAATGCACAATTAAAATGCATCCAATTCGAGCATTCAAACAATGGTTCGACCGGGGTAATAAAAATTAAACACCCCTTTCAAAACAATGCCACCATTAGAACCAAGATTGTCACTATATAAATGTCACAGAAGCAAGAACAAAGAATGTTGTCACACTTGCCTGCGCCACCTCTTTGCCTCCACTATGGCCTCTGAAGCCATTGCTATTTGCTTGGAAAAAATCGATCTAATAGGATTGCTATTTACTACTACAACCTTAAACAAGGCAATATAATAAAACATGACAATATATAATAAAAAAAATTTCAAACTCAGATGTTTATATGAGCATAAAACCTTCCCTCAATGATTTTTTTTGGACTACTCAAATCATGATACACATTAGCCCTGGGCACGAAATACCGAGAACCGAACCGAAAAATACCGAAATCAAAAAATCGGTTCCTGTTTCTTAAGAACCGAATTTACCGAGGTAAATACCGAACTGAACCGAATTTACCGAACTGAACCGAATTACTGAATTTACCTGAAATATGATAAGTTTGAGTGTTGTTATATTATTTATTGTACTATTGTAGATTATTATATTATGCATTTTTGACACTCACACTTATAGTCTTGTGGACATTTACATGTATATGTATTTTTTACTATTATTATCTATGAAATCATGTCAAAATTAGTTTTTGAACATGTGCCATTACATCTTCTATATGATTAGTTCGGTATTGTTCGGCAAATACCGGAACCGAACCGAATTTACCGATATCGGACCGAACCGGTACCGAATTTTTTAGAACCGATCGGTACCAATTTCTCAGGAACCGAATTTACCGATGTACCGAAGAACCGAACCGATCGGTTCGGTATTTACTGAATACCCAGGCTGATACTCGAATGACTATTCATTTATAATATAAAAGCTCATGATTAAGGAGTGAATTGTCGCTTCTTTAACTAATCTATAAGCATCTTATTTTTGTAGCTGAATATGAAACAAAATACATGTTAAAAATATACAGTTATAGTTAACCTAAAAATAATTATTTGTTATGCATGATGACCTATTAAAACTTAAAAGCTATGTATCTAGAAAAACCAAATGTCTTATAATTTGGAATGAAGTAGTAAATTTGTAGGAGCTATCCTATTGATAGCCAAATAGTTTATTTCCTTAAATTTTGTAAGTTCAAATAGTCAAAGAAAATGTACTGATAGATTTTATATTTCCCTTTATTATATTTTACAAAAAAAAACAAGATGCTATACATTCCATCTAAAAGAAATACAGACGACATCATACAATTACTATAGGACCTAAGCAGCATGCATTTCTAACATTAATAAAAGTTGTGTCGCAACCAGCAACAAATTGATATATTATTAAGGGGCTCACATGGGTGCCAATAATAGTTAAAGAAATGGTAAGTCAGCCTGGGCACATTTTATCCGAAAACCGATAACCGAATCGAACCGAAACCAAACCGAAATGACGGTTTTTCGGTTTCTCGGTTCGGTTTCGGTTTGTGCATCTACAAACTTCAGTGCTCGGTTCAGTGCTCGGTTGTGCCTTCAAACAGAGCCGAAAACCGATCAAAACCGAGCAGACTCTCATGTGTCCGTCCTACAGAATCGCTGGCTCTCCCCTGTGTCCTTCCCCAATTCCCACCATGGCCCAACAAAGTAGAGCCCAATATGATGTAAATCGTAAAGCCCACCACCACTTGCTGCCAACTGCTCGTGACTTAGACTATCCGCACTCACGTTACTCTATTTTTATCCTCTATACTGTCTGGTCATCAAGATTCTCTCCTCTATACTTATTTCTTCCGCATCCATCCATCCTCTATATCATCCTCTATCCACTGTGGGTCTACTTGTCACTTTATCTAAATATATTCATGAGAGATCTAGTTTTGAAGAATTAATTGCAACGAATTTAATGGTACAATCGAAATTTAATTTGGCTTTTTAGTTTGTGAGTTATCATATTTTTTTAGTTTGTTGCAAATGTGGGACCCGTGCTCTGCGCATGTTCATGGGCGCTGTCCACTGCTGTTGGCTCGCGGTTGGCCCATCCTCGTTTAGCGCATATACGCTGTCGCGCTAGAAATACAGGACTCAGAGCCCATCCGCTTGTTTACAGTGCAACATACAGTATCGGCTGCAGACACTCCATCACTCCATCCTCTAGATGCTACTGCAGTAACATTTAGAGGTTGTCAGTGCAGTCAGTCTTAGCCAAACCTAACCGCGTGCGAGCGAGAGCAGAGACGCGTGGGCGAGCGCCAGGCGGCGGCGGTGGTGCCAATGCATGCAGCGAGCGAGGGTGCGTGGCCGCGCAAACGAGAGGGAAGCGGGGCCGCACGGCGGCAGCAGGCGAGCTAGGCGGCGCGATGCGGCTGCACAGGCGAGCTGGATGGTGCGATGCGGCCGCGCGTGGTGACACCGGCGCAGTGTACGAGCAGCAGCCGGTGCAAGCACAAGGGAAAGGTATGAGCGGCGACGCATCTGGGATCCGATTTGTGTGCTGGCCAAGACAACGAATCTGCGAATCTTGCATCCTTGCGGATCTGTTCTTGGTGCTGGACTTCAGTCGTATTCTCATATGGACTTCAGTCGTATTCTCATATTCTCCCTTTTGATTTTTTTTTCTTCTTCTCTGTGCAACGAACTCGTCGGTTTTTGATTCTATGAACACCGATCGGTTGTTGATTCCTAGACACCGAAGTTTGCAGTAACCGAACAAATCGAACCAATTTGTCAGTTAAAACCGAATGCCCAGTCTGAATGGTAAGGAGTGAATTCTTCTTATTCAAAACCAATTCCATGTTTTCCTTAAACAATGAAAACACATGCAGTTCTCGCATGGGTGCCAGTTTTTTTTCTGAGTTTCTAAGCCAAAATACATATATGACATTGAGAAACAAATGACTGAGATCATGAAATAATGGGTTATTTGAAGGCTCAACTCACTTGAGGCAATGAGCTGTTCTTCAAGGCTCATTGCAGCACAAGGCACATTTCATCCAATATAATGTCTATCAATGCAACCAGCGATTCACGCAGGCCACATGACATAGGGTGCCCGCTAACTGTGGCATGCGGTCGTCAGCCCTAGTATCCTGACATGTTATGGATCAGACCTGGGTACTAATAGGGGCGAAGCCAGCTCAGTACTAACCATGGTGCACACTCCATTAAATATAAAAGAATGTATAAAATTTTAAAGGAAATACATGGAAAATTTTGAGAAACATATTAGTAAAATTTTATATTACCATGGTGGTGCACGTGCACCAGGGAAGGCCAACGTGGCTTCGCCCCTGGCCTCCGTGATGGCAGGGTCTCACCATGAGCATCAGTGCCAACTCCAGCCTGCCACTGTCATGCAAGAAAAGAAATTAGCATAAGTAATCTGGTCTAAATTTCAGTCAAGAGCGGCATTAGTAAATAAGAAATAAAGAACAACCTCATAAATATCTCACATTCATGTATCAAATAATATTACAGTAGGTTTAGATAAAGGTAAAGTGTGCATTAAATAGTTATCTTAATTGTTGCAAATAAAGAAATTATGGAACATATAATCAGCATAACAACAAAGATATGAATGGTGGCTCTGACATCTACCAAGTAGTCTCATGAGTGGTGAAAGGGGACTGGACTTCTGAACATTCTTGTACAGAAAAAAGAACACAAGAGGAACCTAGGTCCAGATTTCAACATATCAATAAATAGATAATGAGATTTATATGAGATTCATAAGCTTCCAACGAACTCATAAACTGAAATCCAGACAGAGAATACAAACTTAAAAGCTACATTTGATCACTGAAACCAGATCAACGCTGAGACTAAATGGCGGACTTCATAAGCATTTCATTGCATCACAGACAGTGATAAAAGGACATATATTGTAGAGGACATAAGTTCCTATAAGACAGCCTAAACACATACGAATGTATCCCAATAAGAACTTGTTCTTCCAATCCAAACAATAGTGTCCAGTTGCCAATGGTAAGATGCAGCAGCTTCATGATTTTGAAATGTGAGTCTGAGAGCAGAGATCCAGAGAGGGGTGTCATTGGGATCAACGGATAGGGAGTTGGAGACGTACCTTGCATATTCATACAACACATACTTATTTAACTAAACTGACCACAGCACATACTTATTTAACTAAATTGACATCTACTGTAATGCAAGTGATGCCAATTTGTCATGGTTGCTGCTCCTACTGTACTAATCTAATGTCCTAAAACTCTGAAACATCTAAGAATCTAATGTCCTGACACTCTCAAGGTCACATCACTACTGGAAACTTAAAATTCTCTTACGATGCACTACCGTCAGGGAGAATAAAAATATCGTCAAAAAATATATGTATCGTCATAAAAAATAAAGATATTGTCATGAAATTTATTACGGTGCACTTACCGTCAGGGAAGATAAAAATACCGTCAGGGCTACCTCGACAGGGTAATTCTAGTTTTCTCTGACGTTAGTCAGGAAATTTCAAGTTGCAGTAGTGCATTCATCCAACCACAAATCCATAAAATAGAGAGGTTGTAGTCAATGAGAGGAGAGGTATACATGAAGATCCAGGCCAAGAAACAATAACAAAGAGAGATCGGACAATTACTTCGTGGAATAACTGGACTCGAGGAAGGGGAATACCTGGACTGGAAGAAAGGGGAAATACCTGTTTTGGAGGAAGGGGATGCGGAGACGGAGAAGCATGCTGAGGGGACTCGACCGCGGCGAAGGCGCGTGCGCCCCTGCTTGCCCTGTGCGAGGGCGGCTCTCAACGTCGAGGACGGTGGGCTGGCAGGATGAGGGCGCTGACGGTGGGCTTGCTGGGCGAGGACGTTGATGGCAGCGCAACGAGACGACGAACAATCGCGATGGCAGCAAGACGACTAGCGCAACGATGGTGGAGCACGACGCGCCCGATCGCCAGCAGTACATGAGCCCAACGCCGCCGCTTCCCCGAGCTTTACAAGCAGCACGAGAGATGTGGGTGCGAGGCGTGGCTTCGGATCGCCCGTACTCCGTACTACGGTTTGTGCGGGCGGAGCTGGTCATCATGCCTAGGCGGCGTTTCCGCGTCGGTACGGTTTGTGCGGGCGGAGCTGGTCATCATGCGGCGTTTCCGCGTCGGTACAGGGAGCGGGTCTTTAGGATTAGGGCCTCGTAAAAAAAATACAAGATTCTTCGTCATATTGAATATTTAGACGCATACGGAGTATTAAATGTCGATAAAAAATAACTAATTGTACTGTTATTTATAAATATTGAGATGAATCCAAGTTTAGACAAAGTTTGTCATATAACAACGAAAGTGCTACATGAACTTTACGTCAAAATTTCTATAAACTAAGGGCCTGTTTGGTTGGTGACCGTAACTTGCCACACCTGGCCTTCGGCAAACTGTGGCTGCCACAGAAAGTCTGGCGAGAAAAATCGAAGCCACACTTGTGGCAAAGTTTGGCAAGAAAATGAGTCTATGACGTGTGGGGCATGGTGCTAAGAAAGTGTGGCGTGCCATAACTGTGGCAGTGAACCAAACGACTGCCAGAAAAATTGTGGCACGACGAATCTGTGGCGTGGCAACTTCTGGTCACCAACCAAACGCACCCTAAACATCTCCAAATTTTCCAAATTTTTTCACATTTCCCATCACATCCATCTTTAGCTGCATGCATGAAGCATTAAATGCAGATAAAAAATAACTAATTGTACTTTTAATATGTATATGTCGAGGCAAATGTTTTGAGTCTAGTTAGTACATGTTTAAACAAAGTTTGTCAAATAATAACGAAAGTACTACAGAAAACTTTATGTTGTTTCGGGACCTAGACCCCGAAACAGCAGGTTGTCGCACGAGCCAAGGCACTGAGCGAAAGCGTAAGTAGACGAAAGAGAGTGGCAAATCGAGTGAAGTGAACAGTGTTCTCTCCCCCCTCTCCCTTGGGAGGCTGGAAACTTTTTATATTAATCCAGATCAGTTTGAAAGTACGAGAATGTCCTTCCAACCACTCTGTTACAATGACAATGATGTCCTACTCAACTACTTCATGGCTGTACGCCGCCTCTTCCAGCACGAGGGGCATCATCGTAACTTCGCCCTCTAACGGGCCCAGCGTCCCCCGTCTCCTTTTCGTGACCGGTGGGCCCGCTCACTTCGACCCAGGCTTCCGGCGTCCTGCGACAACCTATGAAAAACCAAAGTCATGAATGACGAAAACTCCCGCCGGAAACGTCGGACTCCTTTCGCGCGAATGATTCCTTTCGCACGAAAACTCTGTCTTGCCCCGGTCCTGTGGGCTGAAAGCGAATGCGTGCTTCCGCGCGAATTACAACCATTCGCACGAAAGCTCCGCCTTCCCTTGATCCGCGAGCCGAAACGCGTGCTTCCGCGCGAATGCTCCCTTTCGCACGAAAGCTCCGCCTTCCCTTGATCCGCGAGCCGAAACACGTGCTTCCGCGCGAATGCTCCTTTCGCACGAAAGCTCCGCCTTCCCTTGGTCCGCGAGCCGAAGCGCGTGCTTCCGCGCGAATGTTCCCCTTCGCACGAAAGCTCCGTCTTCCCTTGGTCCTGCGGGGCCGAAGTCGAACGCGTGCTTCCGCGCGAATGCGCACATCCGCGCGAAAGCTCCGTCATCCTTCGGTATTGCGGGTTGTAGGCGCCTGCGGTCTGGGTACCATCCCAACAATAGCCCCTCACGGCCGAATCTGTAAGTTTGCGAAGTTCGACCGTGTCCTTTCGCTAGGCGCCTACGCCCGCCCAAAAAACCTTTGCTTCGTTTCGAAGCCAAGTTTTTTTTCTAGGCGCCTCGTTTCACGCGCCTGAATGTCTTGTCGCTCCCCTGACACCGTGTGGCGTCTGTCAGGCTATTGCGATGCTTCGTATTGCGTGCCCAAACGTCTTTTCGTATTCCTCGAAAACCGTGTACCGTATTGGCGTGTCGTTGCGACGCTTTGATTCCCGTGCCCGGGTGCCTTTTCATCTTTCTCGAAAACCGTGTGCTGTCCGCTCGTATAAAAGCATGAGGGCTTCGAGCGGGGAGGCTACCTGGCCAGTTAACGCATTCTCGCCTCGTTGCCGCTCGCTCGTGAAGCCTCACGTCATTCGCTTTTGGTGAAAGCTGTTGGTGTCTGCTCCGATCACTCGCTAAGCAACGATTGTGGTGCCTAACTCTCTTTTGCCTTTGTCTCATGCTTTCGAATTGGTTATTTAAGTTTCCGTGCTATCGCTGTTACTTTCCTTTTCTTTCCCTTTCGCATGCATCATTTTTTGTTCATTCGTCTTTCGCGCCATGTTAGATGGCGTCCTCCAGTTCGACGTCGACTTCGAGCTCTAGCGAAAGCGGTGGCACCTCTGGGTCCTCCCGCCATGAAAGTAGTGCTGACGTATCGATTGGATCCGGGGAAGCTCCGCGGGTCCCAAGTCACAGTGGGAGCTTGTCTGACGACGGAGATTCTGGCTTGATTTCGGTGCCTACCGATTGTTCTTTTTATCTTGGCACTTCGCGAATGACAGCTGCCGGTTTGCAAGCGATGGTCGACAAAGGTCCTCTGAGGGCAGACCATCCGGCGAATTGTCGCGTCCCTGGAGACGAAGAGGTGCCCATTCCATGGCCGAACGAAGCTATTGTCTTTCGTGATTATTTCGCTGCTGGGTTAGATTTTCCAATTGAAGAATTTGTCTCGGATGTCCTTTTGGGGTTCGAGATACAGCTCCATCAGCTGACGCCGAACGCTTTCGTCAGACTCGGCGTTTTCGCTCAGGCAATGAAGATGCTTGACTGCAAGCCACGAGCGGACGCTTTCGTGCGGTTCTACGATATTCACCGTCGACCAATGAAAGTGTACGACCCTTTATTAGGAGGCGAGCTGCCCAGCGAGATTCGATGTATTAATTTCGTTCCGCGGAAGACCCGAGGTAGCGTTTCCATTTCGCTTACCTATCGGAATAAGTGGCCAGATTGGAATCGTTTCTGGTTCTACTACCGAGTTTGCTCGGACGAAACTGTTGCTTCCGAACTGGGTAAGGGGGAGAAGAAGGCCTCTCCGCTTGTATCGGTTTTGGAAAGATACCCCGGGAGGCATCTTCCGCTGGTTGCGCTGAATGACAAAGAAGCCATTCGCTGCGGAGATGCTTTCGCACTCACCGCTCGATTTCAAATTAGCCGAGACTTAGTCGAAGAGTGGATGGCTATCGGGATGAACCCGCTCTGCAGCGCAACCTCTTTTGAAGGCTTTTTCGACAAGGACGGGTATCGGGTCCCTCTTCTTCTGCTTGAGAGACCCGCGAATTTTGCTGATGATGAAAGCTTTGTGAAGCACATTGAAAGCGAAACGAGGAAAATTTGTGGGCCATATTTACGAAAGGAAAGTGAGTTCCAACTCGGCAACCTCGGCCGAAGTCGTCGCTTGAACCGGGCTTTCGACGCGATGGGCGTCAAGTATGCCGAAAGGCCTCTGGTTGACGAAGGCAAGGAAGAGACTGAGAACCCGAGGGCGAAAGGCAAGGTCGTGGACCAGCGTGAGGGACGTAGCGGTGTGATCCCTCGGCGAAAAGCTGCTGAAATTGGAGATATTCGCATTGGTCGTCTAATTGCCAAACCAATGCTTAAGAGCCGAGGGGGAGCACTGGAGTCGATTCCCGACGTTGACCCTTTCGATCACCCGAGCGTGGTTAGTTTCTGCTTCTGTGCCTATTTTGTTTCGCCTTGCGCCCCCCCCCCCCCCTTTTGTCAAATGCGGCTTTTGTATCTAGCTACTGTTTTCGAAACTTACGATTGGGCGCCTTATATTTGGCGTGTTTTTGCATAGCGCATCTTACGCTGCGGGAATGGCTCCGAAGAAACCGAACGTGCATCTGAAAGGTCGAGATGGCGGACTAGAGGGGGGTGAATAGTCCTTTTTAAAATTAAACTTAATCGGAGCGGCTAACCGAAACAAATGCGGAATTAAAACTATCGGTCTAGCCAAGACTACACCCCTCTACCTATACTCTATGACACCTTACAAAAGATCCTAATCAATGCAAATAAGGTGTCGAGCTAGCTAGAGCTCACCTAACCAATTCTAGAAGCAAGGTCACACAAGCCTATGCAACTAGTACTTCAAGCACGGGGGAGCTCCTATGTAATCTAGCAAGCAAAGCACAAAGCCTAAACTCACTAGCAATGCTCAATAACAAGGCTACCCAAGCCAAATTAGAGAGCTCAACTTAGCTACACAAACTAAGCAACTAAACACTAGCACAAGAATAAATATTGCAATACAAGCTAGTGCAAACAACAGGCAGTCGGTACTACCGGGCTATAGGCCGGTACTACCGAGAACTTGCAGGGAGCTACGAAATCGAAGGGGATGAGATGCAATCTCAGATCTAGCAATTACCCCACTTCCCTAGATGATGTAGATGACAAATGTAGCTTCCCCAAGTATTGGTTCCTTGCCAAATGGTAGATCGAGTCTTCCCAACCTAAGATAGAGTGAAGGAGGGAGGAAGAACACAAAGAACACAAACAAGTGTAATATGCAAAGAAACAAGAACAACAAGAGCAACAAGAGAGGGGGACACAAGATTTTATCCCGAGGTTCACTTGGTTGCCACCAAGCTAGTCCCCGTTGAAGCAAGCCCAAGGTTGCCTCCGATCCTCTTGCTAGTGGTGACCCTAAGTCACTCTCTCCACAATGGAGTGCTCACCAAGAGCTCTAGCTTTCGATCCGGTCGGACCACTTGGCGCTCTTCACGCCTCTTCTCCACTAGAGTTGCTCTTCGCGATCTCCCGCGGGGCGAGCACAATGCCCCTCACAAAGCTTCTCCGGAGCCACGCACAATCTTCACACGGGCTTCACGACGGAGACAAGCACCAAGCCATCTAGGAGGTGGCAACCTCCAAGAGTAATAAGCACCACCGGCTTGCAACTCGAACACCTAGTGCCACTCGATGCTATCTCTCAAAGCAACGCACTAGGATCGCTCTCTCACACAATCGGATAAGCACTAAAGCATATGTGAGTTAGAGGGCTCCTAAGCACTTCCCAACCATGGACACAAAGTCCCTAGGGTGCTCAACCCCATCCAAGGGCCGGCCACCCCTCTATTTATAGAGGGGAGCCACAAACTAGTCGTTTTTCCCTTTTCCCGAACTCCCACGCCTATAGTCGGTACTACCGGGGTGAGGGTCGGTACTACCGGCGGTCCAAAAGACCGTTAGAAACGACTTTCTAACACGGGCGGTAGTAGGGTCGGTACTACCGGCCCCGGTACTACCGGCCTTATAGCGGTACTACCTCTAGGCCAAAACTCCTCCGAACAGAGAGTTTGCGCGCTGCCTACAGAGGGGGTCGGTAGTAGGGTCGGTACTACCGAGGTTATGGCGGTACTACCTCTAGGCCAAAACTCCTCCGAACAGAGAGTTTGCGCGCTGCCTACAGAGGGGGCGGTAGTAGGGTCGGTACTACCGAGGTTATGACGGTACTACCGCTAGGCCAAAACTTCTCCGCGCTAAAACGACCATAACTTTTAGCTCCGAACTCCGATTTCGATGATCTTGGACATTTTGGAAAGCTTATTCAGAGGGATACACATCCCACATGAATACAAGATCCAAATCACAAAGGATTAGTACAGAATTCCAATCCAAGATCCATCGCTTCTCTTTTTCAACCAAAGATTTCTCCGAAAACTTCTCCGAGTTGATTCAATTCAACTCCAACACCTTCTCCTTTGCAAATGTGCCAACACCACCAAGTGTATACAACCTTGTGCTTGTGTGTTAGCATTTTCATAAACATTTTTCGAAGGATTTTCACTTGCTCTCACCACGCCAATCGATCCTAGCAACATCGCAAAGTTAGATCGCTCAAATGGCACTAGATGACCGATATGCAAACAAGTTTGCTCCTCTTAATAGTACGACCATCTATCCTAAACCCGGTCATAATCTTCTCTACACACCTATGACCGGTGAAATGAAATGCCCTACAAATATACCTTTGCCTTGCGCATTCCATTCCATCTCCTTCGGTGTTGATGCAACACATGCACCAACCTATCTTCAAATGATATGATCCACTTCATATCATCACATGGCCTCCATGGTCCATCGATCTTGACATCACTTGCTCTTCACTATCGCTTCGGTCCTTCGGCGCCAAGTCTTGCTTAAGCCTCCCGACACTCGGTACCAACGGCTTCAAAGCCTCCAACTTGCCCTTCACCTTCGCAACCGGTCCATCAAGCCAAGTCTTGCCTTGATCTTCACCATCTTAGCCACATGACCACATGTCATGTTTCATGTGCATTAAGCTCCTCCTTGATCATCACATGTGTGAGCTTCACATCAATTCCAAGCCATTCACCTCCATGGCTCAAGTGCTCACACACATGTACATGTGGACTAATCACCTGTGTATCTCACATAAACACCATTAGTCCACCTAAAGTTGTCACTCAATTACCAAAACCAAACTAGGACCTTTTAGCATCTCTCGCACACGGCTTTCGATGACGATGCTTCGGTCGCTGACATGCCGACTTTCGCGAAGATTGGTTCGCGCAAACCCTCTGGTCCGCCCGATGCCAAGGAGCGCCCAACAAAGAAACCGAAAGCTCCACGCCCTGAAGCCTCTGCTCGGGCGCCCAGCGAAAAGACGGCTGCTGGCGAAAGAGGAACTGCGTCCTTGAAAATGCCTGCTCCTGCTGCTGTCGACAAAGGTAAGCTACGCCTTTCGCCGTGTTGCATTCGACTGACACAGGAAATGGTGGAGGGGCAGCTCTTGGGTGACGGGCGGTTGGTTCTCGACCGGGTGCCTTCGGACTACGAGAACCCACGTTTTTATACTGGCTCTAGCTCGTCGAACGAAACTGATGAAGCGAAAGAGGGGTCTTATCGCGTTGCTCGTTCTTTAGGTGCGGCCTCAGATGCCCAACTCGCCTGCCGACTTGATTATCGTCGGGCCGGAATCCTTCCTGGCGGTAGTGAGGAGGCCAATAAGTTTGTGGAATTCTCACAAAAAGCTTTCGTCGCGCCAGAGATCGAAAGAGATCTCCTTAAAGTTAGCAGCCTGAAACTCGACGACGCACTATCTTTTCACCTGGCGAGCGTAAGTGTTTGATTTCGCTGTGGGCTTTGTGGCTCTTTCGGTCTACCTTTTCACCTTTGTTTCGTTGCTATTCGCAGGCTACCATTGTCGCTCGCAGCCAGAGCAACCAGAGAGATCTCTACACTAGCAAGATCGAGCGCGAGAAGCAGGAGCTTGACACTCAAGTGAAGAAGTTTGACAGCCAGGTGAAGAAACTCGCCACCGATCTTGAATTGCAGACCAAGAAAACCGAGGATGAGCGCACCTCCAGGAAGGCGATCCAGAAGGAGGCTGAGAATCTCAAGCGGGAGCTTTCGCAGCTGCGAGCTGCTCAGGCCGATAGGGAGAGAGCGCTTCTGACTTCCGCTGAGGAGGTTGTATCTCGCTTCCGCGAATGCCTTCGCAGCATTGGCGTCGAGGCGGAAGGTCCCTCGGAGCGTAACGTCGATAACCTCATTGGATGGATTCGTTCCGAGATGGAGTCGTTGGAGGGACACATGGCCCTCGACCGAGACTACGCCGCCGTCACTGGCATCAAGGCGATCGGTCATAGCCTTGTGGACACCGGCTGCTCCCATATCACGGTCCTTTCGGTCAAGGAGGTGGACTACTACTGGCGGACCCCTGAGGCGGCGAAGATCCTGGGCAAGAAATTCTTTGACGAATTCTGGCTAGCGGGTGGGAATGACATGTCGTTCATGCAATCCGCCATGGGCCGCGGGAAGGTACATTGATTCAATTGCTTTTGCTTTCGTTTTGTCCTTGTCTCCTTTCTTTTATTTCTGTGGCGTGACGCCTCTTCTGAGCTATCGCTCTTGATGCAGACTCCGGAGGAGAAAGCGCACATCCGAAAGGTGTTTTCGGACTTCATCTCCGAGAGGCGAGCGCGTGAAGCCGAGCCGGAAGACGAAGCGAGCTCGCCCCAGCCAGATGAGGAGGCCCCCGAAAGCTCGGCTGCTGCTGCTTCCCTTGACACGAACACTCCCCTCGATGCGGTAGATGAATGAATAGGGCTTGTTTTTCATGTGTTGGTTGTATTCGCCAGACTTGTTGCTGCACGTGATTTTGAACTTAAAATGGAATGTTGTATTGAACAGGATGCGGATGCGGGAACGCCGGACGTTCTCGACATTTGCCCGCTAATGATTAGATCTGGCGATCTTTTTGTTGGAGGTGACTTGTGGCGGAGCTTTCGCTCTAGGTTTCCGATGGTATCGCTTTCGTCTTATCTGAATAAGCGCGCTAGAAAACTTAAGCGCACGGAGGAGCATTTGTGTGCTTTTTACGAGAACTTTAACCGACGCGAACTCGAGGCGAGGCAGAAAAGGTGCGAGGCTTCGCGTGCGCTGCCAAGCTTTGAAGGCTCCCCGTTTGTTAAGGTGGAGCCCGAAGACGCCGTGCTTTCGCCGGATGCACGACGATATAGCATTTTGCTTCGCTTCGCTCGAGTAGTTAACGAGCTTGAATACACTGTATGAATTTGCTTAAAGATTGAATGTAAAGAAATGGGTTACTGTGACTTTGTCTTTTGGTGTTGTCATTGTTATATATACAAATACGTATATTTTTGAAAATGCGAACCTTGTTCTTACTTTCATCTAGTTTTCGCGCGAAGGTTCTTTTGGTTGCGGTAGCATTCGTGTGAAGGTTGTTACGACTGCGAGCCCCTCGGCCAAAAACAAAGACGTGCCCAACCGCGCACACTTGGACGAGTGAGCGATAGCATTCGTGCGAGGGCGCTTTCGCTGTGAGCCCCTTGGCCGATAGTAAAGACGCGCCCACCCCCACACACTTAGACAAGGGGCGTTAGCTTTCACGCGAGGGCGCTTTCGTTGCGAGCCCCTCGGCCGATAATAAGGATGTGCCCGCCCCCACACACGTAGACGAGGGGCGGTAGCTTTCGCGCGAGGGCGCTTTCGTTGCGAGCCCCTCGGTCGATAGTAAAGATGCGCCCGCCCCCACACACTTGGACGAGGAGCGGTAGCATTCGCGCGAGGGTGCTTTCGTTGCGAGCCCCTCGGCCGATAGTAGAGAAACGCCCACCCCCACACACTTAGACGAGGGGCGGTATCATTCGGGCGAAGGTGCTTTCGTTGTGAGCCCCTCGGCCGATAGTAAAGACGCGCTCGCCCCCACACACTTGGACGGGGGGCGGTAGCATTCGCGCGAGGGTGCTTTCATTGCGAGCCCCCCGGCCGATAGTAAAGACGCGCCCGCCCCCACACACTTAGACGAGGGGCGGTAGCATTCGCGCGAGGGTGCTTGCGTTGCAAGCCCCTCGGCCGATAGTAAAGAAACGCCCGCCCCCACACACTTAGACGAGGGGCGGTAGCATTCGCGCGAGGGTGCTTGCGTTGTGAGCCCCTCGACCGTTAGTAAAGAAACGCCCGCCCCCACACACTTAGACGAGGGGCGGTATCATTCGGGCGAAGGTGCCTTCGTTGCGAGCCCCTCGGCCGTTAGTAAAGAAACGCCCGCCCCCACACACTTAGACGAGGGGCGGTATCATTCGGGCGAGGGTGCTTTCGTTGCGAGCCCGTCGGCCGATAGTAAAGACACGCCCGCCCCCACACACTTAGACGAGGGGCGGTAGCATTCGCGCGAGGGTGTTTTCGTTGCTTGCCCCTCGGCCGATAGTAAAGACGCGCTCGCCCCCACACACTTAGACGAGGGGCGGTAGCATTCGTGCGAGGGTGCTTTCGTTGCGAGCCCCTCGACCGATAGTAAAGAAACGCCCGCCCCCACACATTTAGACGAGGGGCGGTAGCATTCGCGCGAGGGTGCTTGCGTTGTGAGCCCCTCGACCGATAGTAAAGACGCGCTGTAACACCCCTGGTGTTTAAACTGTAATTAACTTGACATATCATCATTATCATCATTAAGCATCTTGATCATGATTTCATGTGTATGCATTTGCTAAGTGTATCATTTTATGTGAAGTACCTCTATTGCAAAAACCCTAAAAGCCCTAACCTTCCTATAGGGGTAAAACAGTAATTTCACCTCTGTGGCTATGCTTGGTGTATTTCTTGTTCCTTTGGTGTATTGAAGTTTTGTTGTGTTGACCAAAGTTCAAAAACCAAAAATCAGATTTCAAACTCCTTGCAAAATCCTGATTTCCAAACCCTGGATTTTAACCCTCTCTTTGTAATTTAAAAATTATTCAAAATTTGGGGTTGGTCCAAAAAGCAAAGTTGTAGATCTGGTCAATAGAAACAACTTTGGTATTTACAAATTTTCAAGTTGCAGTACAAAATTTGGAGTTAGTTCAAATTCATTCAAATTCCAACTTTTGTCCCATTCTTGGTTTTCAAAATTAGTTTGAAAACTAATGAGGTTCAGAAGAAGTGCATAATAGCAAAGTTGTAGGTTTTGATATAAGGAACAACTTTCATATTTGCAGATTTTCAAGTTTCTATGTAAAATCAAAAGTAATTTTGAATTGATTCAAATTCCAAAAGTATTCCCTTTGCTGTTTTCAAATATAGTTCAAAAACTATTTGGAATTTGAAAATGTTCATATTGACAAAGTTGTAGATCTCTTTTTTCTGAACAACTTTGATGTTTTGAGTTTTTGTTGCACAGTTCAATTTTTGGAAGAGTTTTGCGGAATACAGAAGCCAGCCAAAAGTCAAACCCTATACCTAGCACTGTTCCTCTTCTTCGTAGGGCCAGGGGGGTCCGGCCATGGCGCCCCGCCGTCGCCGCGTGCGCCGCGCGCCTGTCTGCTCCCGACCAGTCCCCGACCTGTCGCCGTCAACCGCGGCATCATTCTCCTCCCCGCACGCGCACAGTTGACTCCTCTCCCGTCCCCTACGGTGCTCAGAACGTCGCCGCCGCGTGGTCGCCGCCGGCGAGCGCACGCCCAGGCCCTGGGTGCACGCCTGTACTTCTGCCGGTCTGCAATCGCACGCGCACGTTTTGGCCGAGCTTTTCCACTCCATCCCGTGAACTCTACCGCTCCGTCCGCGCCTATAAAAAGGGTCGCCGGTGAGCCGAAGCTCTCATCGCCTCCGCCACCGTGGCCAGAGCAAACCAGAGCTCCCCTTGCTCAACCACCTAGCCCTAAAGCTCCGCCGTGGTCTCACGCAGCTTCACCGCCCCTCAATTTGGTCGCTACCGCCTCCATTCACCCGGCGTAGCTCGCCGTTGTCATCTCCGGCGAAAAACCCGGTGAGCTCGGATTCGGGAAATCCTTCCTCTCCGGCCTTGATCATCCTCCACTGACCCCCGCATCACCTTCCTCACTCCTTTGCGCCTCTGCCTGACCCCTTGCGGTCGCTTGTGTCGCGCAGGGTCGCCGAGTCGACGATCGCCGCCGCGAGCTTTCCGCCGGTCGCCGTCGACCACCTCCCTCCGTCCATCCCCTTCCCTCGCCGAGCAGCCTAATCAACGCCGGTGAGCTCCCTGTTGCCTTCCGTGCCCTCGGCTTCGCCGCGGAGTGCCCGCAGTGGCCGGCGTAGCAGCGCCGCCGCCGTCCGGTCGCCGGAGCGCGCGGGGGAGATAAACAGTGCCCCTTTTCTTTTTTTCAGATTTATGTGAATAGTGTTCAAATTTCATATTTTTGTATGATTTTCTGTATTGATTCAAAAATTCTGCAATTTGGAGGATAGACTCTGTGTACCTTGAAGTATTTTATAAAAATATAAAACTTGACCTTTCTGCAAAAATTTAAAAATGAAAAATCTCCCATTTAATTAATAAATGGATGGTTTTGGATTTTTAGAAAAAGATTTATAACTCCAAAAATTATGAGATAAGTTTTTGTGAGCTTCTTATGCCATGACAAGTCTCTGGTGAAATTTTTAAGTCTTTTGGAACAAGTTGATTTTTGGGCATTTATTTTAATTCTTGAATAGTGACTTTTGTTAATTAATCTCTAGATTTAATTGAGCACCTTAATGACCTCCAAAAATTATGAAATTTGTTTTGCCATATACTTGTACCATAATGAACTTATGAGATTAATTTGGTAATTTTTGGAGCACCTTCATAAAATGACCTTTTTAGATAATTAAGAAAAATAGAAAAGTCATTAGGGTTTGGTGTTGAATGTCTTATGATGTGACTTTTGGGATTGATTGATGTTCATAGACCCCTACCCCTTTGATCTATGATGTTTGTGGTGTCTTGCTATGTCCATGCTTAGGTTTAGTAAAGGTTGTCTAGAAAGGTTGACTAATGTTGCATAAAATGATGAGTCATTTCATGTCCTTTGCTAAACACCACTTACTCTCTAAAAGTTATACCCTAGTTGTGTCCTTGCACTTTGTTCATGCTAGCATACTCATGTGCATGCATCATTGCATTCGTATAGTCACCGAAGGAGGAGTCAAGGTCGAGACCGCCGCCAACGAACCAACTCCCGAGGCGATCCCGGACTCCGATCTCTACACCCCTTTTCCCGAGTCTGTCGTCTTCGCTCTTCAAGGCAAGCCCCGGTGCATCCAACCTTTCCTTGGATTTATAAAATGTTTCCTTAATGCTTTTGAGTAAATTACTGCATTAAGTTTATAGGAGTTGAGTGCTATCCTAATTGGTGCATTGTCCACCTTGACCACTGATATACCCGATACCTGCTTTTCAAAAGTATTTGGAAAATGCTTAGCAATGCTTATCGACTTAGACTTTGCAATAAAAATGCCTTTTTCAAAAGTGTGATCACTTTAAAGAACTTGATGGGAATTTTGGCTTTACTTCCCGACTGTTGGCTAGGTAACTGGCCGTGCCTAGTCAATAGCGAGAAGAGGTTGTCCGCGCGTACGGTGCCGTCATGTTGTAGTCCGAGACTCAACAGTTGACACCGACCGGGACAGGGTTGAAAAACTGACAGGACTATTACGCTTGGGTGAGATATGACCAAGGTGTAGTTCCTGGCTGGAAAATAGGGACCATCCGTATGGGGGCCTGCTGGTCAAGACTTGTAACTATTCACATACTACGGAAAGCTCTGGCTCCGAGAAATCCTTGATTGAGGCCGACAACCGCGCACTGGGAGTGGAGAGATGGCGGAAGTAGCATGTACCCACGTGGGTTAGAGGCCCGGATTGGAGTGGTGTACTGTACTTCCGGGTGGCGTAGGACCGGTCTAATCTTGGAGGAATCGTGGTAGACGAGTTGGCATATGCAAGCTTGGGTGCTACATATGCAGTGTGGATAGGGATCCTCAGCTGAGTATTATTTATCCGGATTAACGTTGCTCCTCGGTTATGGAGACTTGGTCCACTGACTGTCAACGGAGAGTGGTTCTCAACTAGGAATGTTTTGAAATGTAAAATGAATCATGAACGGTGAAGAATTGAGGAATACCGAATCTTTCAAAAATAAAATAAGGTTTACAAAATGCTTTTCTGCAAAATACTTGATCTTGCTTAAGCCTTACCTTGACTACCCTAAGCCTTCATTCCTGAGTCTCCTCCCCTTTTTCTTTAGTCGGTTAAGTCTTGTTGAGTACCCCAGTACTCAGGGTTTGTTACCCATGGTGCAGGTATGCCTGAGCATCCGATGTGTCTAGACCCCTGTTGTGGGACCTTCGTTCAGGAGGAGGCCGATGAGGCCGAAGATTAGTTGTGCACCCTCGGGCTGGGTGAACTATCTTTATGATTGTCGAACACTGCTACACTGTCTATTTCGAACTATCAGAACATGATCTGTAATATTCGTACCTTTAATTCCATTTGAAACCTTGGTTTGTAAAACTATTGTTATTTAAGTCTTCCGCTCTTTATTCCGATGTTATTTGTAAAAATTATGAAATGTTGTAACCGAATTGTGAGATGATCCTGCGGACAATGGGCGCTGATGTAGCCCGGTGATGAAAAGGTCTTAATCACATGGAACATGAGTTCGGCTGTCAGAGGTTGACAAGGACACGTGGGCCATGGGATTAGGGCCGTTCCGTCACAGAGTGGTATCGGAGCATCTCACTTTAACGTTGCAGTAGTTTTGCGAAAACTTCAAAAGATTTTGAGTCCAAACAAATTAAACTTGACTATTTTGAGTCCAAACTGCTTTTCTCATCTTGTCTTCTGTTGGCAACACTAGTAGCAGTACAACGTGTCTTAAGCCCTATATATGTTATGTATCTTGCATTGCCTTGTTCCGTAGGAACGATTCATGCATCATATCATATTCACTAAAACTAACTAACTAAGTTCTTTTGGGGTAGTATGCCTTTACCTGTTCTTGCTAGCCTTCTTATCTATCTTCTCTTGTCCAGACATGGCTCGCATCAAGCTGACCGCCCGCAAGTCAACCGGACCGCAGGGGGTGCCACGTCACCAGCTGGCACCACGCGCTGGAGAGGAGACTGGTGAATCTTCTAATGGTCGTCGTTTTCCCCGACGCACCCGCAAGAATCTCAAAGAAGAAATCAAGAATCTGAAGGCTGAGATAGAGAACATGGAGCATGACTTCTACCTTTCCCGCCTGGAGTTTTATGAGGCACGAGCTTCCCTGGAGCAGGCCAATCGGAACACGGTTCGCGCTATCGAGCAGCGCAATGATGCTTGGACCCGCGAGGACGTTACCAGAGCCCAGCTCCACGGACTGCAGCAGTACACAGCTCAGATTGAACAGTTTAATGATATGCTTCATGAGGAAGTGCATCAGCTGTATGCTCAACTCCACCCCATGGTACCTCCAGTCATGGAAGACCCTGAGGACGGAGTAGTGGAAGAACCCGAAGTAGAGCAAGTCCCAGAAGTGGACAACGAGATTGCACCCGCTGAGGATGTCCACGCTGAGGACGAGGACGAGGAGGAAGAGCCTGAGCTCATCCTCGAAGAAGAAGACGACGACGAGGACATAATCATCATCGATGAAGACTAAGCTCGTCGCTAGGAGATGGAGATCCCGTGTGTCTGTACCACCTGCTTACCTAAAACCTTAGTCTAGGTTTGGGAGCGTTAGTTTGTTAAGTCGAGTCTGTATCTTTCTTTCGTACCTTTTTCCCCTTATCAGTCAGTTGACACCTGTCAGTATCTGTATCCACCAGCTACCTTTGAATCAATGAAGCTTGTCAGTCAGTTGTTTTCAAAGCTCTATCTATGAATGCTAAGTTCTAAGTTGCTTAACAGATGCCTGTGAACACCCGCACTGGAGCTGGAGGTTCCGGAAATGCCAACCTTCCCAATCCTCCACCAGTACCAGCCACTCTTGCAGATGCCATTGCAGCTTTGGCAGCCGCTGCTAACCTGATGGCTCAGAATCAGGGGCAGCAGAACATTGCTCACCGTGGTCGTCACGATGCCAACCGTGAGACTACCTATGCAGACTTCACCGAGACCCGACCACCGGTCTTTACCAAGGCCGATGAACCCCTAGAAGCTGACGATTGGCTCCGCACCATGGAGCAGAAGTTTGGTCTGATCAACTGCACCAATATCCAGAAGCCCCGTTTCGCTTCTCAGCAGCTTCGTGGACCAGCAAGTGCTTGGTATGCTAATCTGGTAGCTGCCCAGCCAGAAGGTCACCAGTTGACCTGGGAGGAGTTCCGTACTGCTTTTCGTGCTCATCACATCCCTTCCGGATTGATGAAGATGAAGCTTGATCAATTCCTGGCGCTTCAACAGAAAGACTCCACAGTCATGCAGTATGTGGGTCAATTCAATCACCTCAGTCAGTATGCCTCTGAGTATGTCAACTCAGATGAGAAGAAGAGGGATTGTTTCCTCAGAGGGCTACATCCTAAGATCCGCAGAAGCTTGTCCAATAACTTGACCGGTTCTTATCATGATGTTGTTGACCGGGCTGTTGCTTTTGAAGAAAGCAATCGCCAGTACCAGGAAGAGAAGAAGAAGAAAGCAGGGTCCAGCAGCTTCTCTGGCAATCATAAACGCCAGAGGGTCATCTATCACCCCAGCCACCACCACCAAATTCGCCTACCTTATCCCCACCAGCAAGTGGTTGTCCGTACTGCGGCTACCACCCACAACGCCAACCAGCAGAGTGCCACGCAGCCGAACGCCCCAGGTGTTCGTATATCCAATCCGCAAACAGCTTACAATCATCTCTGCTACAACTGCGGCCAGACTGGCCACTGGTCTCGTGATTGTCCGAAGCCCAAGAAGTATGCACAGAACTTTCAGAAGGGTCCTGGAGGACCTCAGCAGCAGCAGCACCGTGCCCCGCAGCAGCACGCTCAGAAGGGCAAGTTCGTCAAGAAGCACGGGCAAGTCTACTACACCACCGTCAGTGATATCCCAGAGGGAGAGCCCGTCATGATCGGTAGGTTTCCCGTTGCCAACCATCCTGCAGTTGTGTTGTTTGATTCTGGTGCATCGCATTCCTTCATCAGCCGTACTTTTGTCATCAAGCATGAGATATCAATTGAAGCTTTAAAAGAAAATTTCTACATATTTTCACCTGGAGGGCGTATAAGCACTAAGGAAGTGGTTCGCAGTATACCCATAATGTTGGGGGAACATTCATTTCCCACCACTATGATAGTACTGCGTGATCAAGAGATAGATGTTATTCTAGGCATGAACTGGATGTGTCAGTACAAAGCCATGATCGACATCCTGAATAGAGTTGTGAGAGTGGATATTCCTAACAGTACCTCCAAACTCCTTCTCCAACTTCCAATGCCTCAAAAACCAGCAGCCACTCAAATAAACACCACCTATGTTCTGGAAACCAGAGACATCCCCGTGGTCTGTGAATTCCCTGATGTTTTTCCAGAAGATTTACCTGGTCTACCTCCTGACCGTGATGTTGAGTTTGCCATAGAGCTAAAGCCCGGGACTGCTCCTATATCCCGCAGAGCTTATCGGATGCCTCCTAGAGAGTTGGCAGAGTTGAAAACTCAGTTACAAAAATTGTTGGACAAGGGTTTCATTCGCCCGAGCTCGTCTCCTTGGGGCTGTCCTGCAATCTTTGTAAAGAAGAAAGACAAAAGTCTCAGATTGTGTGTTGACTATCGTCCTCTCAACGAGGTCACCATCAAAAACAAATATCCTTTGCCTCGCATTGATCTCCTCTTTGATCAACTAACTGGAGCCAAGGTGTTCTCCAAGATCGACCTCAGATCTGGCTATCACCAAATAAAGATTCGTCCAGAAGACATTCCTAAAACAGCTTTCACCACCAGATACGGCCTATATGAGTACTTGGTCATGTCCTTCGGCTTGACCAATGCCCCTGCTCACTTCATGTACCTCATGAACTCTGTTTTCATGCCGGAGCTTGATAAATTTGTGGTCGTGTTCATTGACGACATTCTTATCTACTCAAAAACCCCTGAAGATCACGCCAAGCATCTTCGTATCGTTCTATCCCGTCTCAGAGAACATCAGCTGTATGCCAAGTTCAGTAAATGTGAGTTCTGGTTAGATCAGATACAGTTCCTTGGTCATGTCTTATCCGCTGAAGGTGTGTCAGTTGATTCCGGAAAAGTGGCAGATATTCTGGATTGGAAGCCACCTACCACTGTTCACAAGGTCCGCAGCTTTATGGGAATGGCTGGATATTATCGTCGGTTCATCCCAGATTTCTCAAGAATCGCCAAGCCTATCACCGCGTTGTTGAAGAATGATGTGAAGTTTGTCTGGTCACCAGCCTGTGAGCAAGCCTTTCAAACTTTGAAGAAACTGTTAACTACATCACCAGTGCTAGCCCAGCCGAACATCGAGAAGCCCTTTGATGTCTATTGTGATGCATCTGGAACTGGTTTGGGCTGTGTGTTGATGCAAGAAGGTCGAGTAATCGCTTATGCCTCCCGGCAGCTTAAGCGACATGAGGAGAATTATCCCACTCATGATCTTGAGTTAGCAGCAGTAGTGCATGCCTTGAAGATTTGGCGTCATTATCTGTTGGGCAGTACTTGTAACGTGTACACTGATCACAAAAGCCTGAAGTATATCTTCACTCAAGAAGAGCTGAATATGAGACAAAGAAGATGGCTTGAGTTAATTAAGGACTATGATCTCGAAGTGCACTACCATCCGGGTAAGGCGAATGTGGTCGCCGATGCACTCAGTCGCAAGTCGCATTGCAATCATCTGATGATGAAACCCAATGTTTCTTCTCTGTGTTATGAGCTAGAAAAGCTGGGTATTAAAGTGATTCCGCAAGGAGCTCTAAATAATATCAGAATAGAGACCCCTATCAGAGAGCAGATCATCGCTGCACAGAAGGATAACCCTGGAATCAAGCACATCCTTGAAAAGGTCCAAGCCGGAAAGGCTAATTGCTTCAGGATTGATGACGAGGGAGTGGTATGGTTTAAGAATCGGTTAGTAGTTCCTAAAGTGCCTGAGTTGAGACAGTTAATCCTTGATGAAGCACACTTAACTAGATTCTCTATCCACCCCGGCAGCAACAAGATGTACCAGGACTTGAAACAAAGGTTCTGGTGGACAAAGATGAAGATCGAAATCGCTCGCTATGTCGCTCGCTGTGATACTTGTCAGAAGGTCAAGGCTGTGCACATGAAGCCTGGAGGAGAGCTACAACCCTTACCTGTACCTGCCTGGAAATGGGACGATATCAGTATGGATTTCATAAATGGGCTGCCCAAGACCCAAAAGGGTTATGATTCCATCTGGGTAATCGTGGATCGTCTCACAAAGCAAGCTCACTTCCTGCCAGTGAAAACCAGCTACACTGTTCCCACATATGCCGCTTTGTACAAGAACAACATAGTCAAACTCCATGGCATACCCAAGAGCATCATCTCCGATCGTGGTACCCAGTTTGTCGCAAAGTTTTGGAAAGCGTTCCATACCTCACTTGGAACCAAGCTCTTGCATAGTACAGCATATCATCCACAAACGGATGGGCAAACGGAGCGAGTCAACCAAGTATTGGAGGATATGTTGAGAGCCTGTGTGCTCACCTTTGCAGATACTTGGGATAATTGTTTGCCCTTGGCGGAATTCTCATATAATAACAGTTATCAAGAAAGCATCAAGATGGCACCCTTTGAAGCACTGTACGGTCGTCGTTGTCGTACACCTCTCAGTTGGTCTGAACCTGGAGAAAGAGAACTCTTTGGAGTGGACCTAGTACAAGATATGGAAGAGAAAGTCAAGCAAATACAAGAGAATATGAAGATTGCACAATCTCGACAGAAAAGTTATGCTGACAAGAGACGTCGACCTCTGCAGTTTGAGATCGGGGATTACGTGTATCTAAAGGTCTCACCCACCAAAGGAGTCACTCGTTTTGGAGTTAAAGGGAAATTAGCACCTCGCTATATTGGTCCCTTTGAGATTCTGGATCGCTGTGGCAAGGTCGCTTACAGGCTGAGTTTGCCCGATCATCTTTCAGCAGTTCATAATGTTTTTCACGTCTCCCAACTCAAGAAGTGTCTCCGAGTGCCCGAGCATGTGGTTGAAGTTGAAGGTGTTGAGCTAGAACCTGATTTGTCTTACTCTGAGTATCCAGTTCGCGTGTTGGATCACAAAGATCGTGTTACCCGGAGGACTACCACAAGATGGTACAAGATCCAGTGGAACCAACACTCTGAAGAAGAAGCCACTTGGGAATCAGAAGACTTCTTAGCAAAGAACTATCCCGACTTTCTCAATACTCTGTAGATGTAAGTTTTGTCTTTTCCTTCTTAAAACGTAGAATCTCGGGGCGAGATTTCTTTTTAGGGGGGAAGGCTGTAACACCCCTGGTGTTTAAACTGTAATTAACTTGACATATCATCATTATCATCATTAAGCATCTTGATCATGATTTCATGTGTATGCATTTGCTAAGTGTATCATTTTATGTGAAGTACCTCTATTGCAAAAACCCTAAAAGCCCTAACCTTCCTATAGGGGTAAAACAGTAATTTCACCTCTGTGGCTATGCTTGGTGTATTTCTTGTTCCTTTGGTGTATTGAAGTTTTGTTGTGTTGACCAAAGTTCAAAAACCAAAAATCAGATTTCAAACTCCTTGCAAAATCCTGATTTCCAAACCCTGGATTTTAACCCTCTCTTTGTAATTTAAAAATTATTCAAAATTTGGGGTTGGTCCAAAAAGCAAAGTTGTAGATCTGGTCAAGAGAAACAACTTTGGTATTTACAAATTTTCAAGTTGCAGTACAAAATTTGGAGTTAGTTCAAATTCATTCAAATTCCAACTTTTGTCCCATTCATGGTTTTCAAAATTAGTTTGAAAACTAATGAGGTTCAGAAGAAGTGCATAATAGCAAAGTTGTAGGTTTTGATATAAGGAACAACTTTCATATTTGCAGATTTTCAAGTTTCTATGTAAAATCAAAAGTAATTTTGAATTGATTCAAATTCCAAAAGTATTCCCTTTGCTGTTTTCAAATATAGTTCAAAAACTATTTGGAATTTGAAAATGTTCATATTGACAAAGTTGTAGATCTCATTTTTCTGAACAACTTTGATGTTTTGAGTTTTTGTTGCACAGTTCAATTTTTGGAAGAGTTTTGCGGAATACAGAAGCCAGCCAAAAGTCAAACCCTATACCTAGCACTGTTCCTCTTCTTCGTAGGGCCAGGGGGAGTCCGGCCATGGCGCCCCGCCGTCGCCGCGTGCGCCGCGCACCTGTCTGCTCCCGACCAGTCCCCGACCTGTCGCCGTCAACCGCGGCATCATTCTCCTCCCCGCACGCGCACAGTTGACTCCTCTCCCGTCCCCTACAGTGCTCAGAACGTCGCCGCCGCGTGGTCGCCGCCGGCGAGCGCACGCCCAGGCCCTGGGTGCACGCCTGTACTTCTGCCGGTCTGCAATCGCACGCGCACGTTTTGGCCGAGCTTTTCCACTCCATCCCGTGAACTCTACCGCTCCGTCCGCGCCTATAAAAAGGGTCGCCGGTGAGCCGAAGCTCTCATCGCCTCCGCCACCGTGGCCAGAGCAAACCAGAGCTCCCCTTGCTCAACCACCTAGCCCTAAAGCTCCGCCGTGGTCTCACGCAGCTTCACCGCCCCTCAATTTGGTCGCTACCGCCTCCATTCACCCGGCGTAGCTCGCCGTTGTCATCTCCGGCGAAAAACCCGGTGAGCTCGGATTCGGGAAATCCTTCCTCTCCGGCCTTGATCATCCTCCACTGACCCCCGCATCACCTTCCTCACTCCTTTGCGCCTCTGCCTGACCCCTTGCGGTCGCTTGTGTCGCGCAGGGTCGCCGAGTCGACGATCGCCGCCGCGAGCTTTCCGCCGGTCGCCGTCGACCACCTCCCTCCGTCCATCCCCTTCCCTCGCCGAGCAGCCTAATCAACGCCGGTGAGCTCCCTGTTGCCTTCCGTGCCCTCGGCTTCGCCGCGGAGTGCCCGCAGTGGCCGGCGTAGCAGCGCCGCCGCCGTCCGGTCGCCGGAGCGCGCGGGGGAGATAAACAGTGCCCCTTTTCTTTTTTTCAGATTTATGTGAATAGTGTTCAAATTTCATATTTTTGTGTGATTTTCTGTGATGCTTCAAAAATTCTGAAATTTGGAGGATAGACTCTGTGTACCTTGAAGTATTTTATAAAAATATAAAACTTGACCTTTCTGCAAAAATTTAAAATGAAAAATCTCCCATTTAATTAATAAATGGATGGTTTTGGATTTTTAGAAAAAGATTTATAACTCCAAAAATTATGAGATAAGTTTTTGTGAGCTTCTTATGCCATGACAAGTCTCTGGTGAAATTTTTAAGTCTTTTGGAACAAGTTGATTTTTGGGCATTTATTTTAATTCTTGAATAGTGACTTTTGTTAATTAATCTCTAGATTTAATTGAGCACCTTAATGACCTCCAAAAATTATGAAATTTGTTTTGCCATATACTTGTACCATAATGAACTTATGAGATTAATTTGGTAATTTTTGGGGCACCTTCATAAAATGACCTTTTTAAATAATTAAGAAAAATAGAAAAGTCATTAGGGTTTGATGTTGAAAGTCTTATGACGTGACGTTTGGGATTGATTGATGTTCATAGACCCCTACCCCTTTGGTCTATGATGTTTGTGGGTCTTGATATGTCCATGCTTAGGTTTAGTAAAGGTTGTCTAGAAAGGTTGACTAATGTTGCATAAAATGATGAGTCATTTCATGTCCTTGGCTGTATCATAGTTGTGTCCAATGCATTTTGTTCATGATAGCATACTCATGTGCATGCATCATTGCATTCGTATAGTTACCGAAGGAGGAGTCAAAGTCGAGACCGCCGCCAACGAACCAACTCCCGAGGCGATCCCGGACTCTGACCTCTGCACCACTTTTCCCGAGTCTGCCGTCTTCACTTTCCAAGGCAAGCCCCGGTGCATCCAACCTTTCCTTGGATTTATAAAATGTTTCCTTAATGCTTTTGAGTAAATTACTGCATTAAGTTTATAGGAGTTGAGTGCTATCCTAATTGGTGCATTGTCCACCTTGACCACTGATATACCCGACACCTGCTTTTCAAAAGTATTTGGAAAATGCTTAGCAATGCTTATCGACTTAGACTTTGCAATAAAAATGCCTATTTCAAAAGTGTGATCACTTTAAAGAACTTGATGGGAATTTTGGCTTTACTTCCCGACTGTTGGCTAGGTAACTGGCCGTGCCTAGTCAATAGCGAGAAGAGGTTGTCCGCGCGTACGGTGCCGTCATGTTGTAGTCCGAGACTCAACAGTTGACACCGACCGGGACAGGGTTGAAAAACTGACAGGACTATTACGCTTGGGTGAGATATGACCAAGGTGTAGTTCCTGGCTGGAAAATAGGGACCATCCGTATGGGGGCCTGCTGGTCAAGACTTGTAACTATTCACATACTACGGAAAGCTCTGGCTCCGAGAAATCCTTGATTGAGGCCGACAACCGCGCACTGGGAGTGGAGAGATGGCGGAAGTAGCATGTACCCACGTGGGTTAGAGGCCCGGATTGGAGTGGTGTACTGTACTTCCGGGTGGCGTAGGACCGGTCTAATCTTGGAGGAATCGTGGTAGACGAGTTGGCATATGCAAGCTTGGGTGCTACATATGCAGTGTGGATAGGGATCCTCAGCTGAGTATTATTTATCCGGATTAACGTTGCTCCTCGGTTATGGAGACTTGGTCCACTGACTGTCAACGGAGAGTGGTTCTCAACTAGGAATGTTTTGAAATGTAAAATGAATCATGAACGGTGAAGAATTGAGGAATACCGAATCTTTCAAAAATAAAATAAGGTTTACAAAATGCTTTTCTGCAAAATACTTGATCTTGCTTAAGCCTTACCTTGACTACCCTAAGCCTTCATTCCTGAGTCTCCTCCCCTTTTTCTTTAGTCGGTTAAGTCTTGTTGAGTACCCCAGTACTCAGGGTTTGTTACCCATGCTGCAGGTATGCCTGAGCATCCGATGTGTCTAGACCCCTGCTGTGTGACCTTCGTTCAGGAGGAGGCCGATGAGGCCGAAGATTAGTTGTGCACCCTCGGGCTGGGTGAACTATCTTTATGATTGTCGAACACTGCTACACTGTCTATTTCGAACTATCAGAACATGGTCTGTAATATTCGTACCTTTAATTCCATTTGAAACCTTGGTTTGTAAAACTATTGTTATTTAAGTCTTCCGCTCTTTATTCCGATGTTATTTGTAAAAATTATGAAATGCTGTAACCGAATTGTGAGATGATCCTGCGGACAATGGGCGCTGATGTAGCCCGGTGATGAAAAGGTCTTAATCACATGGAACATGAGTTCGGCTGTCAGAGGTTGACAGGGACACGTGGGCCATGGGATTAGGGCCGTTCCGTCACAGAGTGGTATCGGAGCATCTCACTTTAACGTTGCAGTAGTTTTGCGAAAACTTCAAAAGATTTTTGAGTCCAAACAAATTAAACTTGACTATTTTGAGTCCAAACTGCTTTTCTCATCTTGTCTTCTATTGGCAACACTAGTAGCAGGACAACGTGTCTTAAGCCCTATATATGTTATGTATCTTGCATTGCCTTGTATCGTAGGAACGATTCATGCATCATATCATATTCACTAAAGCTAACTAAGTTCTTTTGGGGTAGTATGTCCTTTACCTGTTCTTGCTAGCCTTTCTATCTATCTTCTCTTATCCAGACATGGCTCTCATCAAGCTGACTGCTCGCAAGTCGACTGGACCCAAAGGTGTGCCACGCCACCAGCTGGCACCTCGCGTTGGAGAAGAGACTGGAGAATCTTCCAACGGTCGTCGCTTTCCCCGCCGCACCCGCAAGAATCTGAAGGAGGAAATCAAGAATCTGAAGGCTGAGATAGAGAACATGGAGCATGACTTCTACCTTTCCCGCCTGGAGTTTTATGAGGCACGAGCTTCCCTGGAGCAGGCCAATCGGAACACGGTTCGCGCTATCGAGCAGCGCAATGATGCTTGGACCCGCGAGGACGTTACCAGAGCCCAGCTCCACGGACTGCAGCAGTACACAGCTCAGATTGAACAGTTTAATGATATGCTTCATGAGGAAGTGCATCAGCTGTATGCTCAACTCCACCCCATGGTACCTCCAGTCATGGAAGACCCTGAGGACGGAGTAGTGGAAGAACCCGAAGTGGAGCAAGTCCCAGAAGTGGACAACGAGATTGCACCCGCTGAGGATGTCCACGCTGAGGACGAGGACGAGGAGGAAGAGCCTGAGCTCATCCTCGAAGAAGAAGACGACGACGAGGACATAATCATCATCGATGAAGACTAGGCTCGTCGCTAGGAGATGGAGATCCCGTGTGTCTGTACCACCTGCTTACCTAAAACCTTAGTCTAGGTTTGGGAGCGTTAGTTAGTGAGTCTGTATCTTTCTTTCGTACCTTTTTCCCCTTATCAGTCAGTTGACACCTGTCAGTATCTGTATCCACCAGCTACCTTTGAATCAATGAAGCTTGTCAGTCAGTTGTTTTCAAAGCTCTATCTATGAATGCTAAGTTCTAAGTTGCTTAACAGATGCCTGTGAACACCCGCACTGGAGCTGGAGGTTCCGGAAATGCCAACCTTCCCAATCCTCCACCAGTACCAGCCACTCTTGCAGATGCCATTGCAGCTTTGGCAGCCGCTGCTAACCTGATGGCTCAGAATCAGGGGCAGCAGAACATTGCTCACCGTGGTCGTCACGATGCCAACCGTGAGACTACCTATGCAGACTTCACCGAGACCCGACCACCGGTCTTTACCAAGGCCGATGAACCCCTAGAAGCTGACGATTGGCTCCGCACCATGGAGCAGAAGTTTGGTCTGATCAACTGCACCAATATCCAAAAGCCCCGTTTCGCTTCTCAGCAGCTTCGTGGACCAGCAAGTGCTTGGTATGCTAATCTGGTAGCTGCCCAGCCAGAAGGTCACCAGTTGACCTGGGAGGAGTTCCGTACTGCTTTTCGTGCTCATCACATCCCTTCCGGATTGATGAAGATGAAGCTTGATCAATTCCTGGCGCTTCAACAGAAAGACTCCACAGTCATGCAGTATGTGGGTCAATTCAATCACCTCAGTCAGTATGCCTCTGAGTATGTCAACTCAGATGAGAAGAAGAGGGATTGTTTCCTCAGAGGGCTACATCCTAAGATCCGCAGAAGCTTGTCCAATAACTTGACCGGTTCTTATCATGATGTTGTTGACCGGGCTGTTGCTTTTGAAGAAAGCAATCGCCAGTACCAGGAAGAGAAGAAGAAGAAGAAAGCAGGGTCCAGCAGCTTCTCTGGCAATCATAAACGCCAGAGGGTCATCTATCACCCCAGCCACCACCACCAAAATCGCCTACCTTATCCCCACCAGCAAGTGGTTGTCCGTACTGCGGCTACCACCCACAACGCCAACCAGCAGAGTGCCACGCAGCCGAACGCCCCAGGTGTTCGTATATCCAATCCGCAAACAGCTTACAATCATCCCTGCTACAACTGCGGCCAGACTGGCCACTGGTCTCGTGATTGTCCGAAGCCCAAGAAGTATGCACAGAACTTTCAGAAGGGTCCTGGAGGACCTCAGCAGCAGCAGCACCGTGCCCCGCAGCAGCACGCTCAGAAGGGCAAGTTCGTCAAGAAGCACGGGCAAGTCTACTACACCACCGTCAGTGATATCCCAGAGGGAGAGCCCGTCATGATCGGTAGGTTTCCCGTTGCCAACCATCCTGCAGTTGTGTTGTTTGATTCTGGTGCATCGCATTCCTTCATCAGCCGTACTTTTGTCATCAAGCATGAGATATCAATTGAAGCTTTAAAAGAAAATTTCTGCATATTTTCACCTGGAGGGCGTATAAGCACTAAGGAAGTGGTTCGCAGTATACCCGTAATGTTGGGGGAACATTCATTTCCCACCACTATGATAGTACTGCGTGATCAAGAGATAGATGTTATTCTAGGCATGAACTGGATGTGTCAGTACAAAGCCATGATCGACATCCTGAATAGAGTTGTGAGAGTGGATATTCCTAACAGTACCTCCAAACTCCTTCTCCAACTTCCAATGCCTCAAAAACCAGCAGCCACTCAAATAAACACCACCTATGTTCTGGAAACCAGAGACATCCCCGTGGTCTGTGAATTCCCTGATGTTTTTCCAGAAGATTTACCTGGTCTACCTCCTGACCGTGATGTTGAGTTTGCCATAGAGCTAAAGCCCGGGACTGCTCCTATATCCCGCAGAGCTTATCGGATGCCTCCCAGAGAGTTGGCAGAGTTGAAAACTCAGTTACAAAAATTGTTGGACAAGGGTTTCATTCGCCCGAGCTCGTCTCCTTGGGGCTGTCCTGCAATCTTTGTAAAGAAGAAAGACAAAAGTCTCAGATTGTGTGTTGACTATCGTCCTCTCAACGAGGTCACCATCAAAAACAAATATCCTTTGCCTCGCATTGATCTCCTCTTTGATCAACTAACTGGAGCCAAGGTGTTTCCAAGATCGACCTCAGATCTGGCTATCACCAAATAAAGATTCGTCCAGAAGACATTCCTAAAACAGCTTTCACCACCAGATACGGCCTATATGAGTACTTGGTCATGTCCTTCGGCTTGACCAATGCCCCTGCTCACTTCATGTACCTCATGAACTCTGTTTTCATGCCGGAGCTTGATAAATTTGTGGTCGTGTTCATTGACGACATTCTTATCTACTCAAAAACCCCTGAAGATCACGCCAAGCATCTTCGTATCGTTCTATCCCGTCTCAGAGAACATCAGCTGTATGCCAAGTTCAGTAAATGTGAGTTCTGGTTAGATCAGATACAGTTCCTTGGTCATGTCTTATCCGCTGAAGGTGTGTCAGTTGATCCCGGAAAAGTGGCAGATATTCTGGATTGGAAGCCACCTACCACTGTTCACAAGGTCCGCAGCTTTATGGGAATGGCTGGATATTATCGTCGGTTCATCCCAGATTTCTCAAGAATCGCCAAGCCTATCACCGCGTTGTTGAAGAATGATGTGAAGTTTGTCTGGTCACCAGCCTGTGAGCAAGCCTTTCAAACTTTGAAGAAACTGTTAACTACATCACCAGTGCTAGCCCAGCCGAACATCGAGAAGCCCTTTGATGTCTATTGTGATGCATCTGGAACTGGTTTGGGCTGTGTGTTGATGCAAGAAGGTCGAGTAATCGCTTATGCCTCCCGGCAGCTTAAGCGACATGAGGAGAATTATCCCACTCATGATCTTGAGTTAGCAGCAGTAGTGCATGCCTTGAAGATTTGGCGTCATTATCTGTTGGGCAGTACTTGTAACGTGTACACTGATCACAAAAGCCTGAAGTATATCTTCACTCAAGAAGAGCTGAATATGAGACAAAGAAGATGGCTTGAGTTAATTAAGGACTATGATCTCGAAGTGCACTACCATCCGGGTAAGGCGAATGTGGTCGCCGATGCACTCAGTCGCAAGTCGCATTGCAATCATCGGATGATGAAACCCAATGTTTCTTCTCTGTGTTATGAGCTAGAAAAGCTGGGTATTAAAGTGATTCCGCAAGGAGCTCTAAATAATATCAGAATAGAGACCCCTATCAGAGAGCAGATCATCGCTGCACAGAAGGATAACCCTGGAATCAAGCACATCCTCGAAAAGGTCCAAGCCGGAAAGGCTAATTGCTTCAGGATTGATGACGAGGGAGTGGTATGGTTTAAGAATCGGTTAGTAGTTCCTAAAGTGCCTGAATTGAGACAGTTAATCCTTGATGAAGCACACTTAACTAGATTCTCTATCCACCCCGGCAGCAACAAGATGTACCAGGACTTGAAACAAAGGTTCTGGTGGACAAAGATGAAGATCGAAATCGCTCGCTATGTCGCTCGCTGTGATACTTGTCAGAAGGTCAAGGCTGTGCACATGAAGCCTGGAGGAGAGCTACAACCCTTACCTGTACCTGCCTGGAAATGGGACGATATCAGTATGGATTTCATAAATGGGCTGCCCAAGACCCAAAAGGGTTATGATTCCATCTGGGTAATCGTGGATCGTCTCACAAAGCAAGCTCACTTCCTGCCAGTGAAAACCAGCTACACTGTTCCCACATATGCCGCTTTGTACAAGAACAACATAGTCAAACTCCATGGCATACCCAAGAGCATCATCTCCGATCGTGGTACCCAGTTTGTCGCAAAGTTTTGGAAAGCGTTCCATACCTCACTTGGAACCAAGCTCTTGCATAGTACAGCATATCATCCACAAACGGATGGGCAAACTGAGCGAGTCAACCAAGTATTGGAGGATATGTTGAGAGCCTGTGTGCTCACCTTTGCAGATACTTGGGATAATTGTTTGCCCTTGGCGGAATTCTCATATAATAACAGTTATCAAGAAAGCATCAAGATGGCACCCTTTGAAGCACTGTACGGTCGTCGTTGTCGTACACCTCTCAGTTGGTCTGAACCTGGAGAAAGAGAACTCTTTGGAGTGGACCTAGTACAAGATATGGAAGAGAAAGTCAAGCAAATACAAGAGAATATGAAGATTGCACAATCTCGACAGAAAAGTTATGCTGACAAGAGACGTCGACCTCTGCAGTTTGAGATCGGGGATTACGTGTATCTAAAGGTCTCACCCACCAAAGGAGTCACTCGTTTTGGAGTTAAAGGGAAATTAGCACCTCGCTATATTGGTCCCTTTGAGATTCTGGATCGCTGTGGCAAGGTCGCTTACAGGCTGAGTTTGCCCGATCATCTTTCAGCAGTTCATAATGTGTTTCACGTCTCCCAACTCAAGAAGTGTCTCCGAGTGCCCGAGCATGTGGTTGAAGTTGAAGGTGTTGAGCTAGAACCTGATTTGTCTTACTCTGAGTATCCAGTTCGCGTGTTGGATCACAAAGATCGTGTTACCCGGAGGACTACCACAAGATGGTACAAGATCCAGTGGAACCAACACTCTGAAGAAGAAGCCACTTGGGAATCAGAAGACTTCTTAGCAAAGAACTATCCCGACTTTCTCAATACTCTGTAGATGTAAGTTTTGTCTTTTCCTTCTTAAAACGTAGAATCTCGGGGCGAGATTTCTTTTTAGGGGGGAAGGCTGTAACACCCCTGGTGTTTAAACTGTAATTAACTTGACATATCATCATTATCATCATTAAGCATCTTGATCATGATTTCATGTGTATGCATTTACTAAGTGTATCATTTTATGTGAAGTACCTCTATTGCAAAAACCCTAAAAGCCCTAACCTTCCTATAGGGGCAAAACAGTAATTTCACCTCTGTGGCTATGCTTGGTGTATTTCTTGTTCCTTTGGTGTATTGAAGTTTTGTTGTGTTGACCAAAGTTCAAAAACCAAAAATCAGATTTCAAACTCCTTGCAAAATCCTGATTTCCAAACCCTGGATTTTAACCCTCTCTTTGTAATTTAAAAATTATTCAAAATTTGGGGTTGGTCCAAAAAGCAAAGTTGTAGATCTGGTCAAGAGAAACAACTTTGGTATTTACAAATTTTCAAGTTGCAGTACAAAATTTGGAGTTAGTTCAAATTCATTCAAATTCCAACTTTTGTCCCCTTTTTGGTTTTCAAAATTAGTTTGAAAACTAATGAGGTTCAGAAGAAGTGCATAATAGCAAAGTTGTAGGTTTTGATATAAGGAACAACTTTCATATTTGCAGATTTTCAAGTTTCTATGTAAAATCAAAAGTAATTTTGAATTGATTCAAATTCCAAAAGTATTCCCTTTGCTGTTTTCAAATATAGTTCAAAAACTATTTGGAATTTGAAAATGTTCATATTGACAAAGTTGTAGATCTCATTTTTCTGAACAACTTTGATGTTTTGAGTTTTTGTTGCACAGTTCAATTTTTGGAAGAGTTTTGCGGAATACAGAAGCCAGCCAAAAGTCAAACCCTATACCTAGCACTGTTCCTCTTCTTCGTAGGGCCAGGGGGGGTCCGGCCATGGCGCCCCGCCGTCGCCGCGTGCGCCGCGCACCTGTCTGCTCCCGACCAGTCCCCGACCTGTCGCCGTCAACCGCGGCATCATTCTCCTCCCCGCACGCGCACAGTTGACTCCTCTCCCGTCCCCTACAGTGCTCAGAACGTCGCCGCCGCGTGGTCGCCGCCGGCGAGCGCACGCCCAGGCCCTGGGTGCACGCCTGTACTTCTGCCGGTCTGCAATCGCACGCGCACGTTTTGGCCGAGCTTTTCCACTCCATCCCGTGAACTCTACCGCTCCGTCCGCGCCTATAAAAAGGGTCGCCGGTGAGCCGAAGCTCTCATCGCCTCCGCCACCGTGGCCAGAGCAAACCAGAGCTCCCCTTGCTCAACCACCTAGCCCTAAAGCTCCGCCGTGGTCTCACGCAGCTTCACCGCCCCTCAATTTGGTCGCTACCGCCTCCATTCACCCGGCGTAGCTCGCCGTTGTCATCTCCGGCGAAAAACCCGGTGAGCTCGGATTCGGGAAATCCTTCCTCTCCGGCCTTGATCATCCTCCACTGACCCCCGCATCACCTTCCTCACTCCTTTGCGCCTCTGCCTGACCCCTTGCGGTCGCTTGTGTCGCGCAGGGTCGCCGAGTCGACGATCGCCGCCGCGAGCTTTCCGCCGGTCGCCGTCGACCACCTCCCTCCGTCCATCCCCTTCCCTCGCCGAGCAGCCTAATCAACGCCGGTGAGCTCCCTGTTGCCTTCCGTGCCCTCGGTTTCGCCGCGGAGTGCCCGCAGTGGCCGGCGTAGCAGCGCCGCCGCCGTCCGGTCGCCGGAGCGCGCGGGGGAGATAAACAGTGCCCCTTTTCTTTTTTTTCAGATTTATGTGAATAGTGTTCAAATTTCATATTTTTGTGTGATTTTCTGTGATGCTTCAAAAATTCTGAAATTTTGAGGATAGACTCTTTGTACCCTGAAGTATTTTATAAAAATATAAAACTTGACCTTTCTGCAAAAATTTGAAAATGAAAAATCTCCCATTTAATTAATAAATGGATGGTTTTGGATTTTTAGAAAAAGATTTATAACTCCAAAAGTTTGAGATAAGTTTTTGTGAGCTCCTTATGCCATGAAAAGTCTCTGGTGAAATTTTGAAGTCTTTTGGAACAAGTTGATTTTTGGGCATTTATTTTAATTCTTGAATAGTGACTTTTGTTAATTAATCTCTAGATTTAATTGAGCACCTTAATGACCTCCAAAAATTATGAAATTTGTTTTGCCATATACTTGTACCATAATGAACTTATGAGATTAATTTGGTAATTTTTGGGGTACCTTCAAAAAATGACCTTTTTAAATAAGTAAGAAAAATAGAAAAGTCATTAGGGTTTGATGTTGAAAGTCTTATGACGTGACGTTTGGGATTGATTGATGTTCATAGTACCCCTACCCCTTTGGTCTATGATGTTTGTGGGTCTTGATATGTCCATGCTTAGGTTTAGTAAAGGTTGTCTAGAAAGGTTGTACTAATGTTGGATAAAATGATGAGTCATTTCATGTCCTTGGCTGTATCATAGTTGTGTCCAATGCATTTTGTTCATGATAGCATACTCATGTGCATGCATCATTGCATTCGTATAGTTACCGAAGGAGGAGTCAAAGTCGAGACCGCCGCCAACGAACCAACTCCCGAGGCGATCCCGGACTCTGACCTCTGCACCACTTTTCCCGAGTCTGCCGTCTTCACTTTCCAAGGCAAGCCCCGGTGCATCCAACCTTTCCTTGGATTTATAAAATGTTTCCTTAATGCTTTTGAGTAAATTACTGCATTAAGTTTATAGGAGTTGAGTGCTATCCTAATTGGTGCATTGTCCACCTTGACCACTGATATACCCGACACCTGCTTTTCAAAAGTATTTGGAAAATGCTTAGCAATGCTTATCGACTTAGACTTTGCAATAAAAATGCCTATTTCAAAAGTGTGATCACTTTAAAGAACTTGATGGGAATTTTGGCTTTACTTCCCGACTGTTGGCTAGGTAACTGGCCGTGCCTAGTCAATAGCGAGAAGAGGTTGTCCGCGCGTACGGTGCCGTCATGTTGTAGTCCGAGACTCAACAGTTGACACCGACCGGGACAGGGTTGAAAAACTGACAGGACTATTACGCTTGGGTGAGATATGACCAAGGTGTAGTTCCTGGCTGGAAAATAGGGACCATCCGTATGGGGGCCTGCTGGTCAAGACTTGTAACTATTCACATACTACGGAAAGCTCTGGCTCCGAGAAATCCTTGATTGAGGCCGACAACCGCGCACTGGGAGTGGAGAGATGGCGGAAGTAGCATGTACCCACGTGGGTTAGAGGCCCGGATTGGAGTGGTGTACTGTACTTCCGGGTGGCGTAGGACCGGTCTAATCTTGGAGGAATCGTGGTAGACGAGTTGGCATATGCAAGCTTGGGTGCTACATATGCAGTGTGGATAGGGATCCTCAGCTGAGTATTATTTATCCGGATTAACGTTGCTCCTCGGTTATGGAGACTTGGTCCACTGACTGTCAACGGAGAGTGGTTCTCAACTAGGAATGTTTTGAAATGTAAAATGAATCATGAACGGTGAAGAATTGAGGAATACCGAATCTTTCAAAAATAAAATAAGGTTTACAAAATGCTTTTCTGCAAAATACTTGATCTTGCTTAAGCCTTACCTTGACTACCCTAAGCCTTCATTCCTGAGTCTCCTCCCCTTTTTCTTTAGTCGGTTAAGTCTTGTTGAGTACCCCAGTACTCAGGGTTTGTTACCCATGCTGCAGGTATGCCTGAGCATCCGATGTGTCTAGACCCCTGCTGTGTGACCTTCGTTCAGGAGGAGGCCGATGAGGCCGAAGATTAGTTGTGCACCCTCGGGCTGGGTGAACTATCTTTATGATTGTCGAACACTGCTACACTGTCTATTTCGAACTATCAGAACATGGTCTGTAATATTCGTACCTTTAATTCCATTTGAAACCTTGGTTTGTAAAACTATTGTTATTTAAGTCTTCCGCTCTTTATTCCGATGTTATTTGTAAAAATTATGAAATGCTGTAACCGAATTGTGAGATGATCCTGCGGACAATGGGCGCGGATGTAGCCCGGTGATGAAAAGGTCTTAATCACATGGAACATGAGTTCGGCTGTCAGAGGTTGACAGGGACATGTGGGCCATGGGATTAGGGCCGTTCCGTCACAGGACACTTCGAGGCAAAGTGTCCCATGTCACCACACTTGTAGCACTTGATGTGAGCCAAATCTTTCTTCTTTTCTTCATTCTTGCTCATCATCATCTTGGCATCATGGATATGAGTTGGATGCCTTGTTCTTCCACCCCTTCTTGTTTTCTTCTTCTTCTTTATCAAGTCACCACCATCATGGTTGATCTTGACTTGATCTTGGGGCTTCTCTTTTTGCTCAACTTGTGGCTTTGGTTGAGGCTCTTCTTGTTGCTTCACCAATTGCTTGGTTGGGCACATAGAGGTGAGATGTCCTCTAGTGCGGCACTTGAAGCATTTGTCATGCTTGAGCCTCTCTTCTTCCTTCTTCATCTTGAGCTTTTCTCCATTGGGGCAAGCATTTGCAAGATGTCCCATCTCATGGCATTTGAAGCACATGAAATGAGCTAGCTTCTTTTGTTCTTGCTTCTTCATCTTCTTCAATCTCTTTCTCTCCCCCTTGGATATGCTTTTGTTGAAACCAATGCCACTCTTGTCACCGTAGCTCTTTTGATTCTTCATCATAAGCTCGAAGGTGACTTTGGAATTGTAGCACATCTCTAATTTGTTGCTCAAATTCTTCAATTCACTTTTGAGCTCATTGTTCTCCTTCAAAAGGTTAGTCTCACAAGACAAAGGAGTAGAACAAGCATCTATATGTGAAGAACATGGCATAGCTAATAAATCATCACAAGAGGTGGATACATTCTTCTTGCCTACATCACATGGGTTAGCAACATTTTGCAATTGATCATTTGATCCATGTGATGAGCTCTCATTGTTTTCAAGTTCCTTTGAAAAAGCTTTAATGAGAGAGCCATATTTTTCAATTAAATCATCATGTGAAGCTCTAAGAACATCAAGTAAGCGCTTATGTTCTTCACATGAGTTCTTTAGAAATGAGTTTTCATTTTCTAATTTCATTGTTTTATTTTTCTCATTTTCTAAAGATTTAGTGAGTCTACATACAAGCTCATCATATGAATCAACATGATCAACCACATTAGCATTAAATACCTTGGTGTCACCTTGTGACATGAAGCAATGTGGTGATGGGCTTGTAGTAGTATCACAATCATCACCCGAGCATGAGCCATCAACATCATCAAGTGTGCTTGGAGTAGAATCATTACTTGCAACACTTGAATCATCACCATCAACCTTGTCAAGTGAGCTTGTTGTAGATCGATCATCATCATCATCATCACTTGACCATGAGGTGGAGCAATCTTCCACAACTACCAAGTTGTGGTCATGCTCAACATCCTCATGTCCCACCACCTTGGTCTCATCCTCCTTGAACTTGCCATCATCCCATGTAGATGAGTCACCGAAGGTGTGCTTGATGGAGTCCCACATCTCATGGGCGGTCCCTTTGGAGTTTATCTTATGAAACAACTCAAAACTCAATGCATCGATTAGATAACAATAAGCATTTGCATCAAGTTCAAAGAGATCCTTTTGAGCTTTAGTGAGATTTCTATGGTCCAAAACATGAGTGAGACCACTAGTGATAATCCACCAAAACTTTGGCCCCTTTGCACGAAAATGATCAAGCATATGGTGTTTCCATTGTGCAAAGTGTGTGCCATCAAAAATATGTGTATCACACACATCATCTAGCCCACTAGACGCCATCCTCTCGGGTCGGTGAAGACCACAAATGAGAGACCTCGGCTCCGATACCAATTGAAGGGTCGAGATGGCGGACTAGAGGGGGGGTGAATAGTCCTTTCTAAAATTAATCGCACCGGCTAACCGAAACAAATGCGGAATTAAAACTATCGGTCTAGCCAAGACTACACCCCTCTACTTATACTCTATGACACCTTATAAAAAATCCTAAACAATGCAAATAAGGTGTCGGGCTAGCTAGAGCTCACCTAAACAATTCTAGCTTGCAAGGTTACACAAACCTAAGCAACTAGTACTCAATCAACCGGGGAGCTCCTACACATGCCACTAAGCAAAAGCACAAAGCCTAAGCTCACTAGCAATGCTCAATAACAAGGCTACACAAGCCAAATTAGAGAGCTCAACTTAGCTACACAAACTAAGCAATGTGACTAGCAAGACTACAAGTCAACTAGTCACTCATGGGATCAACTTCTATGCTACACAAGCAAGGAAGGTAACTAGCAAGCTACACAAGCTAACTAATCATAAGAGCAACTACACTAGCACATGTATATGAACAAGTAAATACAAGCTAGTGAAAGGAGTTTGCAAACCACCGAGAAGATGAACACGAAGTTGACACGGTGGTTTTTCTCCCGAGGTTCACTTGGTTGCCACCAAGCTAGTCCCCGTTGTGTCGACCACACACTTTGGTAGTTCGGCGGCTAATAGGCACCACACCTAGCTCGACACTCGAGCGCCGCAAGAACTCCCCCACAAGTGAGAGTAACTCAATGACACGCTCTACTAGAGTTGCTCTTCGCGATCCCCGCGGGGCGAGCACAATGCCCCTCACAATCCTTCTCTGGAGCCACGCACAATCTTCACGCGGGCTTCACGACGGAGACTCGATCACCAAGCCGTCTAGGAGGTGGCAACCTCCAAGAGTAACAAGCACCACTGGCTTGCAACACGAACACCTAGTGCCACTCGATGCAATCTCTCAAAGCAACGCACTAGAATCGCTCACTCGCAATAGATTCGCACACTAGCAAGCACAAGCGAGTTAGAGGGCTCCCAAGCACATCCACACAAGCCACCAAGGCTTTGGAGTGCTCCAACCCCCGGCTCAAAGCCGGCCCCAACGACTATATATAGAGGGGACCGGCCAACTAGCCGTTTCCCCTTTTCTGCGCTTCGGTCGGTAGTACCGACCCCCTGGGCGGTAGTACCGACAGTGTTAGGACTAGCCGTTACACACGGCGCGTTGACCAAAACGAACAACCGACTCCTGGTCGGTACCTCCGACGGTCGGTAGTACCGGCCCTATGGCGGTGCTACCGACAGGCCAACATGACCGCGAACAGAGAGCATCTCACAAAGGGACTTGGTCCCTCGGAAACTACCGCCCAAAGGTCGGTACCTCCGAGGTCGGGGGTACCGAGGTTATGGCGGTACCACCGCCAGGTCATTTTCAACTCAACACAGAGAGCTCTTCAAACTTGGTTACCACCGGCCTTGGGTCGGTAGCACCGAGGGCGGTAGTACCGAGGTTATGGCGGTACTACCGCCAGGCCATTTTCAATTCTACACAGAGAGCCTCGCGAAACCCTTCAGGGCCACGGTACCACCGACCCTCTGGTCGGTACCACCGCCGGCGGTAGTACCGAGGTTATGGCGGTACCACCGCCAGGCCAACTTGTTTGCTCCTCTTGATAGTACGGCCATCTATCCTAAACCTGGTCATAAACTTCTCTACACACCTATGACCGGTGAAATGAAATGCCCTATAAGTATACCTTTGTCTTGCGCATTCCATTCCATCTCCTCCATGTGTTGATGCAACACATGCACCAATCCTCTTCATCAAATGATATGATCCACTTCATATCATCACATGGCCTCCATGGTCCATCGATCTTGACATCATTTGCTCTTCACCATTGCTTTGGTCCTTCGGCGCCAAGTCTTGCTTAAGCCTCCCGACACTCGGTACCAACAGCTTCAAAGCCTCAACTTGCCCTTCACCTTCGCAACCGGTCCATCAAGCCAAGTCTTGCCTTGATCTTCACCATCTTAGCCACATGACCACATGTCATGTTTCATGTGCATTAAGCTCCTTCTTCACATGTGTGAGCGTTGCAACATATTCCAAGCCATTTCTCCTCTATGGCATATGTTGCTCACACATGATCACCTGTGGACTAATCACCTGTGTAATTCACTTCAAACACATATTAGTCCACCTAAGTTGTCACTCAATTACCAAAACCAAACTAGGACCTTTCAACATGTCATCACCTACAAGCTCATCATTGACTTGCTCCTTTTGGGAGCCGTCGGACTCATCAAAGGTCACGTCTACCGTTAACTCAATAGTATCGGTGACATTATTGAATATGCGGTAGCCGTGTTCGTTAGTACCATAACCAAGTAGAAAGCCTTCATGTACCTTAGGTGCAAACTTTGAACTTTTGGCTCTCTTGTTAAGTATGAAACACTTGCAGCCAAAAACTCGAAAGTAATGCACCTTCGGTTTGTTACCGGTTAGAAGCTCGTATGGCGTCTTGTCCCTTAGCTTGTGGAGGTAGAGGCGGTTGATGGTATGACACGCGGTGTTCATCGCCTCCGCCCAAAAGCCATGGGAAGTCTTGTACTCATCCAACATAGATCTTGCGGCTTCAACAAGAGTTCTATTCTTCCTTTCCACAACCCCATTTTGTTGTGGGGTATATGGAATGGAGAACTCATGCTTGATTCCTTCATCATCAAGATATTCTTCTATGTTGGTGTTTCTAAACTCGGTCCCATTGTCGCTTCTCACTTTCTTGATCTTGAGCTCAAACTCATTTTGAGCCCTTCTAGCAAACTTCTTGAAGATACCTTGGGTCTCGGTTTTATCTGCTAAAAAGAACACCCAAGTGAAACGAGAAAAGTCATCAACAATAACAAAACCATATTTGTTACCGTCGATGCTTTGGTAAGCAACGGGTCCGATGAGGTCCATGTGAAGCAGCTCCAATGGTCTTGTGGTTGATACGATGTTCTTCATTGGATGCTTTGCTCCAACTTGCTTTCCTGCTTGGCACGCGCTGCAAATCCTATCTTTCTCAAACGAGACATTGGTTAGTCCAAGGATGTGCCCTTCCCTTTGAAGTTGGGCCAAGTTCCTCATCCCAACATGAGCTAGTCGGCGATGCCAAAGCCAACCCATGCTAGATTTTGCCATTAGACATGTTGTAGGTTCTACCTTACTAGTTGAGAAGTCAACTAGGTAAAGTTTTCCCTTCAACACACCTTTAAAAGCAATAGAGGAATCCCTTCTTCTAGAGACGGTCACACCCTTATCCGTAAAGAGACAATCGTAACCCATTTCACAAAGTTGAGAAACGGATAACAAGTTGTAACTCAACGAATGCACAAGTAATACATTAGATATGGAATTGTCAGTTGAGATAGCAATTTTACCCAAACCAAGCACTTCTCCCTTTCCATTGTCACCAAACACAATGTTGTTGCATGAGTCGTTGCTTGGTTGAAAGGAGGAGAACATTTCTTTTGCCCTGGTCATATGATTGGTGCATCCACTATCCAACACTCAACTTGACCCACCGGAGGCATATTCCTACAAAACAAGATTATGTTCTTGATTTAGGTACCTAAATGAGATTGGGTCCTTGGGGGTTAGTCACATAAGCTTTTGGCACCTAAACATTTCTCATAATTTCCCTCTTCTTGAGGGCACCAACATACTTAACGACAATCTTGCCGTCTTCTCCCCAACAGCACAAGTAATCACATGTATAGCTTCTTGATATGGGCTTTTGTTGCTTGGGGGCCTCCACTTGCTTTTCCTTGTTGATCTTACCATTAGCAAGTGGAGCATTAGGATTGGCAATCTTGTTGGCCTTGTTCATGAGGTCAAAAAGAGGAACCCCTTTGTTAAAGTTAACAAAGGGTACCCCCTTGACCATCTTCCTTCCATTGGCCTTGCCACCATACCTATTGTACCCAATCCCATCCTTAATGGATGGATGTCTTGCGGTCTTGAGAATATCCTTTGGTTGTTCCATCTTGCACTTGCAACCATTTCTCAAGATCATGTTCAAACGTTGGATCTCTTTGCTCTTCTTCTCTAACTCAACAATGTTAGTTGCACAAGCATTGATATCAACTTTATAACATCTATTGCAACCATTACTTGTTGAAGCATTAGAGTTATCGGAATCCTTAGGAGTAGTTGAAGAAGTACTACTCCAAAGAGTGTTGTAGCTTAGTTCAAGAGTTTGATATTTATCTTGAGAGCTTGTGAGGCTCTCTTGAACCAAGCTAATCTCGCTCTTTAGATTAGCAATTGAGTCCTTGCTCGTGGAACACTCCTTAGCCAACTTCTTGTTAGAGTCGTTAGCTAAAGATAGTTCCACGGTCAATTTCTCAACCTTCAACTTCTCCTCGGCAAGAGAGACTTCCAATGCAAGGTTCTTTTCTCTCTCTTGAGAGATCAAGTCTCCTTGCAAAGCAAGACTCTCATTCCAACTCTCTAATTTAGTGAGCAATTTTATGATTTTAGGTCCACCTTTCTTACCAAATTTTCTAATTATGCTAAGCTCAAATTCATCCATTTCATCATCACTATAATCATCGCTAGAACAAGTAGGAGAGTTAGATGATACCTTCTCATCCTTAGCCATGAAGCAAGAATGAGTGAAGTCATCCTCATCGTCGGTGAGGTTCTCGAACAAGCGTGATGAAGTGGTCGAAGTAGTCATGTTGAGGAGAGAGCTTGGAGAAGAAGTCTTGTGTATGGCGATGTTGGCCGCTCCCTTCTCTTTCTCCTTGCCCTTGCTCTTCTCTTCATCACTTGATTCATCTTCGGAGAACCATTCTTCACCAAGATGAGCTTCACCACCTCTTCTTCTTCTTTGGTTCTTGTCGTAACTCTTGCTAAACTTGTTCTTGTTCTTCTTTTGAGGACAATCAGCGATGAAATGATCGTCCGCACCACACTCATAACAAGTCCTCTTCTTTGACTTCTTGAAGTATCCACCTTTGCCCTTCTTGTACATTTTCTTCTTCATGAATCTTCGGAAGTTCTTCACAAGGAGAGCAATCTCATCATCGGAATCGTCGCTTTCATCACTTGATGAATCATGTTGGGCCTTGATTCCTTCTTCTTGATTAGCCTTGAGAGCTACCACCTTCTTGTGGCTTTCCTCTTGATCTTCTAGAGCTTCATCATCCAAGACTTCATGATGCTTTATTTTGGCGAGCATCCCATGAGGTCCCATGCTCTCATAGTTGGGTCTCTCCATGATGATTGATGCAAGTGTCTTGTTCTTCTTTCTATATGCTCTCAATAGCTTTCTTGCAGCTGAGTTGTCATCCCATTTTTTGTCTCTGAGAGCTCTAATCTTATTGACCAATGTCATGAATCTATCAAACATTTGTTGAGTGGTCTCACTTTTCTTGATAGCAAAGTTCTCAATCTTTCCTTGAAGAAGCTCTATGTTGCACTTCCTCACACTTGCATCACCCTCATATGATATCCTGAGAGTGTCCCAAATCTTCTTGGCATTCTCCATTCCATGTACCTTGTTGCTTTCTTCAGGCTTAAGGCATGATAGGATCAATGATGCGACTTGAACATTTTGTTGAAACTCAATCACATCATTGTCGGTGAACTCTTGGCCTTCTACACTCAATATTAAGTGAAACTGAACTTAATACATATGCAACATTTACTTATTTCCTACAAACAATGGTGAATTTTAGCGGTTGGTTCCCTAACTAGGTATCTTTCCAGAACTTGATCTGGTTACCATCCTTTAACCTAAAAGATCCCAAACTCATGAAACCATTTTTTACACTCATGAGATTCATCTAGAAATTATGTCTCTTGCTTTTTTCTCTATTTGTGACAAAGTTTTATTTTAAATATATTTGTTCCTCAATAAGTCTTGCCAAATATCATGTTCATTGCTTAATTTAAAAATGAAAGGATCAAATCAGCCTAGAGGGGGGTGAATAGGTGATTTTTAACAATCTGAAACTTCACAAACTAGAAGATGTAGTTAGATAACAACCGGAGAGCCCGGTTTGTTTGGGTAGGTACTACCGGGTGTGAAACATCGGTACTACCGACACAAACAAACGGCACCACTGTGATCCTAAAAGGAACTACAAATCCGATGTATGTAAGCTATGAAGGTAATGCAACAATCTACCCCACTTCCCTAAGTATGATAGATAGCAATCATACTCTCAATGAGCCTTGGTTGCTTCCCTTGATGTAGATCGAGCCTTCCCAACCTAAGAAGGAGATAGAGATAGGGAGAACACGAAGAACACAACAACAAGCGTAATATAGAAAGTAGAGACAACAACAAGCTCACGGGACACGCGATTTATCCCAAGGTTCGGCCAATCCACAAAGGAGTGCCTACGTCCTCGTTGTTGAGGTGACCACAAAGGTCGGAGTCTATTTCACCTCCTAGCCTCACTCAAGCAACCACAAAGGCTACTAGAGTTTCTCCACTAGAAATCACAGGGGTAATACAAACACTTCGGAGAGCCCTCACAAGTGAATCAATACGGGCTACCACGAAGAACACCTAACCGGCTAGAGCTCAAAGAGCTCAAGAGTAAAAGACACAAATCAAGCCGGCTAGATGGAAACCAAGTGCTCAAGTCGTAGATCGAAGCTTCTCACTCTTTAATCTCACTTCCCTAGCTTAAATCTTGCAAGGGAATGAATCTAGGAGCAAAGGGAGAGAGAGAGGGGAGTAGTCAATGCTTAGAGAGAGCTTTGTCTGAAAGTCGGTCGCAATGAATGAATGGAATGAGTGGGTAACAGTCAAAAGTCAAGTGGAGAACTATAAATAGCTCCCCAGTCCCGAGGCTGGTCGGTAGTACCGACCAGTCACTGACCAGCCACTGACAAGCGCATAGATCTGGATCTGACCTAAAAGTCAGCTACCGCCACGGGGCGGTACCACCGAGGGGCGGTAGTACCGGCCCTATGGCGGTACTACCGCCAGGCCAAAACGGCCACGAACAGAGAGCTCCGCAGAAAAGACTCAGTCCCTCGGTTACTAACGACCAGGGTCGGTACCACCGAGGGTCGGTAGTACCGGCCCTATGGCGGTACTACCGCCAAGTCAAAAACGAGTCAGCACAGAGAGCCCTGCAAAACTTGGTTACTACCGGCTTGGGTCGGTATCACCGGGGGCGGTAGTACCGGCCCTATGGCGGTACTACCGCCAAGTCATTTTTGACCAACACAGAGAGCTTCGCAAAACCACCTTTCTACCGACCAGGGTCGGTACCACCGAGGGCGGTAGTACCGACCTTATGGCGGTACTACCGCCAGGTCATATCGAGAGCGAACAGAGAGGTCTGCGAAACTAAGCTTACTACCGGCCAGGGTCGGTACCACCGGGGGCGGTAGTACCGGCCCTATAGCAGTACTACCGCTAGGCCATTTTCGAGCCAACACAGAGAGGTTGTTTTGAGCACTGCGCGGTGAAGCCACGGGCGGTACTACCGACCACCCATGGGCGGTACTACCGCCCGCACAGAAAACCCTGCATGTGTCCGTGTTTGTGCGGTGTTTCTCAAGCAAACTATAGTTAGACGATTTGAGCACTTTTCTCCACATCTAGCCAACATAATTTGTGACCCTCTTGATAGTCCGGCTTACCTATAACTCAAGTTTAAAATTGAAATTTTAAACTATCACTTGAGCTAGGCATCTTTATGACCAAATGTATCCAAACGTACTTTGTCCACGAGATTACAACATTTCAAGTCTTTCTAGGACTAACACCTGCATACATGCCTTTTTAAATCCGTTAGTCCCTAATTTAATTGTCATTAATTAGCCAAAACCCACGATGGGGGCGAATGCACTTTCAAAAAAGCTACTGACTTAATAGACACTTATTTTGTAAATGGAGATTCATAACTCCTAAACCCCCTTATTCTTTAGGTTGGCATAATAGAGGCCATTGCACTAGTTTTTTTAGTGATTGTCATTTTGCCAAAAAAAAAATCTTGATATGTACTTCATCCGTCCCTAAATAACTGTCATTTTCGCTTCCCGAGAAACATCTTTGACTAAATATATATTAAAATAATATTAATATGCATCGTACGTAATTAATATCATTGGAAAGATCTTTGAATCTATATTTTAACAAAATTATTTAAAGATGTAAATGTTGCATATATTTGCTATAAATCGAGTCAAACTTGTGTCACGAACAACAACGACGCTAGTGAGTTAGGGACAGACAGAGTAATACTCTCTATCTTGTTCAAAACACCTCTAGAAATTTCAACCAACCAACCAACCAAGCCTCTTAGTCCCAAACAAGTTGGGGTAGGCTAGAGTTGAAACCCAACAAGAGACCCTAGTCACGGTTCAGGCACGTCAATGGCTGCTCTCCATGCATTTCTATCCAAACATAGATCTCTAGGTATATCCCAACTTTTTAGATCCCTCTTTATTGCCTCCCCCCACGTCAATTTCGGTCTACCTCTACCTCTCCTCACATGAAAATCTTGGGCTAAAACTCCACAATGCACTGATGCCTCCGGAGGTCTCCTTTGGACATGACCAAACCACCTCAACCGATGTTGGACCAACTTTTCTTCAATTGGTGCTACCCCTAGCCGGTCACGAATATCGTCATTTCGGACTCGGTCCATCCTTGTGTGGCCACAAATCCAGCGCAACATACGCATTTCTGCAACACTCATTTGTTGGACATGTCTTCTTTTAGTAGGCCAACATTCTGCTCCATACAACATAGCCGGTCTAATCGCCGTCCTATAAAACTTGCCTTTGAGCTTTTGTGGTACCCTCTTGTCACAGAGAATACCAGATGCTTGGCGCCACTTCATCCACCCTGCTTTGATCCTATGGCTAACATCTGCATCAATATCTCCATCCTTCTGTAACATCGATCCAAGATACCGGAAGACATCTTTCTTAGGCACCACTTGGTCTTCCAAGCTCACCTCTCCCTCTTCCTGTGCAGCATTGCCGAAATCACATCTCATGTACTCAGTCTTAGTCCTGCTTATTCTAAACCCTTTGGACTCAAGGGTCTGCCGCCACAACTCTAGTTTCCTATTTACTCCTGTCTGACTCTCATCAACTAACACTACATTGTCTGCAAAAAGCATACACCAAGGGATATCTCCTTGTATGTCCCTCGTAACCTCATCCATAACCAAGGCAAAGAGATATGGGCTCAAGGCTGACCCTTGATGAAGACCTATTTTAATCGGAAAGAAATCAGTGTCACCATCATTTGTCCGCACACTGGTCTCGACGTTGTTGTACATGTCCTTGATGAGGGTAACATATTTTGTTGGGACTTTATGTTTGTCCAAAGCCCACCACATAACATTCCTTGGTATCTTGTCGTACGCCTTCTCCAAGTCAATGAAAACCATGTGTAGGTCCTTCTTTTGCTCCTTGAACCGCTCCATAACTTGTCTTATTAAGAAGATTGCTTCTATGGTTGACCTTCCAGGCATGAAACCAAATTGGTTCATGGATATCCGCACCGACCCTCGCAATCTATGCTCAATAACTCTCTCCCACAACTTCATCGTGTGGCTCATCAACTTAATTCCTCGATAATTAGTGCAGCTTTGGACGTCTCCCTTGGTCTTGTAGATTGGAACCAATATGCTTCTTCTCCACTCCTGAGGCATCTTGTTTGAACGATAGATATTGTTAAACAACTTGGTTAGCCATACTACAGCTATATCCCCGAGGCATCTCCACACCTTGATTGGAATACCATCAGGACCCATCGCTTTATCCACTTTCATCTTTTTCAAAGCTTCTCTAACCTCCTGCTCTTGTATCCTACGCACATAGCGCCTATTGGTGTCATCAGATGAGTCATCCAACCGAACGGTGGAGTTCTCATTCTCCCCATTGAACAAATTATCAAAATATTCTTGCCACCTATGTCTAATCTCATCTTCCTTCACCAAGAGTTGCTCCCTCTTATCCTTAATGCACTTGACTTGGTTGAAGTCCCTTGTCTTCTTATCACGAGCCCTAGCCATCCTATAAATGTCCTTCTCTCCTTCCTTCGTATTCAAACATAGGTAAAGATCCTCGTAAGCCCGCCCCTTCGCCTCCCCCACCGCTCGTTTTGCAGCCTTCTTAGCCACCTTGTACTTTTCTATGTTGTCCGCACACCGGTCTTGGTACAAGCACTTATAGCATTTCTTTTTTTCCTTAATAGCCTTTTGCACATCTTCATTCCACCACCAAGTGTCTTTTGGATCACGACCACTTCCTTTAGACACTCCAAGCACCTCTGCGGCAACCTTCCGAACGCAAGTTGTCATCTTCTCCCACATGTTGTTTGCATCTCCTTCGTCTTTCCAAGGGCCCTCATCAATAACTCTTTCTTTGAAGCCCTTCAATGCTTCTCCCTTTAAATTCCACCACTTTGTCCTCGCACTCTTGGCTTGTTTGACCCTACGAGCATGCACCAGGAAGCGAAAATCGGCCACCAATAGCTTGTGTTGAGAAACCACACATTCTCCAGGTATCACCTTACAATCCTCGCAAGTGTGTTTATCCCCCCTTCTTGTAAGGACAAAGTCGATCTGGCTAGAGGAACGACCACTACTAAAGGTCACTAAACATCGGAAGGCTTGATAACACAGAGTTAATCAGTACTAATCTATCTCCAATTGATAAGTGTTTGCCTAATTACGGGTCTCTTTTTGTATTCGTTCTTCTACTTTTGTTTCAGTCTTTGTTATTGAGCTTTCGATATATCATTGGGAGACCAAGGTATAAATAAATGTCTAACTTGCAACCAAATAGATATGAATATAAGCTTCTCCGCTCGGGTGCGGATGGGTTTCGTGTTACACTCGCGTGTGATCCATCGCGTGATAGTCTGTGTTCATCCGGTGCTCACCACTTCGCGGACCACATGAGCCTCGCACGGGGCGCGAGTGGGCATCCGCCGCATGCGCGCGACACCTGGGGTGGGTCGGCCCGTGCGCCACCTGGATTTGACGTGACGCCCACGGTGGCACACAGTCTACGCGTGGCTCTCTCGGACTGGTAAAAGCAGCGGTCGAGGCCGTCGCAAAGGAGCACCCCGCCGCCGTGCGCTAGCTAGGGCGTGTTTGGTACTCTTCCTAGACCAGCCTGGTTCTTACCATCTTAGCCAGGCCCAACTTGGTCAGCCCCAAGACATACAGTCCTGCGTTGTTTGGTAGCCTGTTGAAATAGAACCAGACCACCAGAGATTTTGTGTTTGGTAGCCTGTTGAAATAGCCCCAACACATAGGCGTGTTTGGTAGCCTGGAGCAGCACCGGCCTGGCCCATCTCAGACAGGTTTTATGTGTTTGGTTTACCGATTGTACCTGGGAGCCAGGCTGAACAGCTGCAAAGATTCCCTTCCGGCCAGGCTGAGCAGGAACGCAGCTGGAGTTCGTTTCTACCGAGCCTGGCTCACTTGATGCAGCTCGCACGCGCTAGTGGCAGATTTTAACCTCCCCGTAGGCAACTTTGCTAGTGCATCGTATGGACCAAACAAAATCTCTGGTGGTCTGGTTCTATTTCAACAGGCTACCAAACAACGCAGGACTGTATGTCTTGGGGCTGGCCAAGTTAGGCCTGGCTAAGATGGTAAGAACCAGGCTGGTTTAGGAAGAGTACCAAACACGCCCATAAAACCTGTCTGAGATGGGCCAGGCCGGTGCTGCTCCAGGCTACCAAACACGCCCTAGTGTTTCTCTGTGACCAAGCACCAAACGAAGGTAGGCACGAGTGGAAGAGGATGGACCGACGAAGGCAGAGGACAACGACCGACGTTGCGAAACGGAATTGGACGACGATGGGATGAGGATGAGGAGGCAATATCTGCTTTAATTTGGCTGGCTGGTGCGCGCGGAACAACTCTCTGCAGCGAGAGAATTGCTATTATAGGACTCCAAACGTTGGGTTTCTCCTAAATAGGACTCCAAACATTGGTTTCTCCCAAATAGGACTCCAAACATGTACCATTGGCTATAATGACATTATGAGTCTTTTAATCATGTTTTATATCCCAAATATATGTATTTGCCCATAACATGACCACTTTGCCCCCAGGCTTTTAAAACGTACATATAGGGGCTGCTGGCTGCCTTGTGCCTTCCCTGGGCACCCAGGGCCTGTGCTGGCCGGCCGTGGGAGGAGGACGACGTCGGGAGGCAGTAGGTGAAGGAGTAGCCCATGCTCGGCGCTAGCTGGTACAGCAGCGACAGCTTGTTGCGCGCCAGGCCGATGAGCCCCGCGAACTGGCCGAAGAGGCCCTCGTTGTCCTGCCCGCAACCGTAGTAGAAATTGGGCACGCTGATGGAGCCGAACGACACGGTGTCCTTGCTCAGGTACCCGACGGAGAAGGAGATGTAACCGTAGCTGGCCTGGTAGATGCAGATGTTGGAGGTGGAGCAGGCGGCCGGGTTGAGCGTGGCGGTGGTGAGGTCGCTGCACTGCGGCGCGGAGCAGGACACGGAGGCGTAGGAGCTGGACGACTTGGGGTTGAACATGGGGCCCGACTGGCGGTGGCACGACACCACGCAGGGGGAGCACTGCAGCCAGGTGAGCGAGGAGCCCGTGTCCACGACCATGACGTACTGCTTGGCCGGCGTGCCGAAGCCCATGCGGGTGACGTAGTTGCCCATGCCAACGGACGTGCCGGGGTCGAGCGGCACAGACGCGAGGAACTCGTCGTCGGTGGACGTGGACGACGACCCGCGGCTGATGATGCTCTTGTCGTCCAGCAGGGTGGGACGCGAGGACGACGTCTTGGCGAGGCGCGTCGTGAGCGACGCGATGCGCGCGTCGTCGTGGGTGAGCACCGTGGAGAAGGGGAGGTCGACGGGCAGCGGCGCCGGGGAGCAGGGGCTCCGCGGGTGGTGCAGCGTCAGGTGGAGCCCCGAGCTGTTGAGGTGCTGGAAATCTGCAGATTCAGATTGTCGGGAGGCGTCCAGGCCCCTGGGCGCGCCGTCCAGCCCCCATGCGCGACGTCCAGGGCTCCGGGTGCGACGTCCAGGCCCCCGGGCGCGCTGTCCAGCCCCCTGGCCGCCCCCGGCCACGACGTCCAGGACCTCCGGGAAGGGTGGACGGCGGCGGCGAAAGTGGTGCGATGGGCGGCGGGCGGCGGGCAGCGTCGCGCGGGGATACGAGGAGTGCGGAACGTCGATCGGGAACAGAAGGTGAATCGATGATGTAGAGAAGGGCAGTATGGTCATTAAGAGAAAATACATGTATTTCCACATGTATTTGGGATATAAAACATGATTAAAAGACTCAAAATGTCATTATAGCCAATGGTTCATGTTTGGAGTCCTATTTATGAGAAGCCCAACGTTTGGAGTCCTATAATAACAATTATCTCCTCTGCAGCAGTGCTGCACGAATTGGACCATTCGATCAGACTTTAAGATTGAAAAATCCCTAAAATTAAAATGTTACGTAATTTGAGCATAAAAGTGTACTTCAAGCAAGGTGATAGCGTCCTACCGACACTTTCTTTTTCCCTTGAAAAACAGACGTGGAACGATTTAACTAGGGAATCGAGAAAGTTAAATATGCCCTTTTACAGGGGAATCTAAAAAAATAGAGCAGAGGCGCTTCCTCGCCCATGTTTCCTCACGAAGAGGAACAGCACACTCCACCATCGTCATCATCATGTAAAATGTGAGAAATGTGATGTTCATATAAAATAGCACCGTTAACAAGTACTGTATAGTATCTAGTAACGAAATGAATAAATGATGGTGTCGCTTTAAAGCAAAGTAGCCAGCGAATGTTCGGAAACCCCCTGTCGCGTCCCCTGTTGATGCACCTACAGTAGACAGCAATTCTGTGAAGGGCAGGCGGCGAATCTGGTGGGCCTTCTTGCGTGCTCTCACTTGAATATGTTTAGGGAAGGATCGGCGGAGACGCGCATGCGCGGCGGCACATGGAGATTTTTTATTATTATTATTTTTAGCTTGTGTGTTGTGCTTTCGTTTGGCCCCTTCAAGGTCTGTTGTCTTTCCGTTCCATTTCCTGGAGCCGTCTGCTCAGCTGAATTGACCAGAGCGGGTGGTCATCACTGACCGCTGACCGGTTTGCAGTTGCTACGCACCCGCATGATCTGTTTAATAATTTGTTTGTATCCTAATAAATGGATTGATGTATAGTACTCTCCTACAGGCTTTGCTTGCTGATATATAGTCAACGGTTATAAGTAGTACTCCTAGAGAAGAAGGTTCTTGCAGTGTTTGACAAGGAAATTTCTAGAAGACAAGGCAGGACATACATCATGCATGACCGGGGAATTGTCATTGTTGTACTCACGGGCAGTGTATTGATTGGGATAAAAGAAGTTTCTCCGTTGATTTCTTGCTTTCTGAAGAAAAAACAAACAAACAAACGGAGTATGTACGCGGCAGTTCTGAATTCTGATGTGGATCATTTGTACTGTTGTTTTTTTGCTGGATGGAATACGTAGCCACGTAGGCGCGCTCACTCGGTCCAAATTCAACCGCGGGGTACGAACCCAAGCACGTCCACGTCCCTGTACTCGTATTCAGTAGTATAACTGATACCATCACTATGTAATTTTTTTTCTTTTAAAAAAAATAACCACGAAGGGAATTAGTCCACCGGTAGCGACAGACACAAGTGTTTTCGAGTACACGAGTTACTTACTATCTGACTCCACGTAGTACATTTGAACTCGTCAAGCTCGCCTCACGACCTCACCGGACACCGGAACGGACCTCTCGAAGCGAAGCGATAATAATGTTTGGTGGATATTGGAGGGTTGGAAGTTGGAGGGAGGCAGCTGACGACGGGGCAAGCTATGGAAGGAGATGGTCCGTTCTGGAAGACTGGAACGGCAGCCGGCGGTTGTGGTGGAAAACATCGCCAGAGTCTTCCGTCGTCACCTCGCTCCAGCCTCCAGCAGCACTCCAGCCGCCAAGAGGGCGGTGAAGTCGTCAGTCGTCACGGGGTTGCTCCGTCCGCGCCGGCGCCGCCCTCAGCTCTGTCTGCCACGCGCGCGCGCGCAGGGCTATGGTGATGTTGATGTGCTTCGGCCTTCGGCACGCAGATCACGATCACGACGCCTCGTGCGCACAATTGAACTGGTTTAGCCCCAGCGGCTTTTATACTCCGTCCATTTTAAATTATAAAACTTTTTCCTATTAAATATATTATTTTTGATGTACTTCTATACATAGTACTCTTTTCGTTTTGAATTGCAAAACGTTTTGGTTTTTTTCAGATGTATTGCTTTAATTCTTTGAGAATTTTTACAATGATTGGAGAGACAATTGGAAGCGGTTCGTGTGTCTATGGTCGGTGGGCCCAGAACATGAAAAGCGATGAGAGACGATGAGAGCAACACGATGGAAAGCGATCGGTGTGTCTATGGTCGATGGGTCGTATACGTCACGTCGCCTCTCATCGTCTCCGAAATTGAGGGAATCAATACCCAAAATATGAGAAGTGATAATTCATTTTTTGTAGTTCTTTTTTTTAATTAAGGATAAAACGGTAAATCTATAATTATAAAAATAATGTTTTGAGTAGTATAGTTGGGGTGGATAATACAAATAGTATAGTGTTAGATGAATATTATAGTCGGGGTGGATAATACAAACGGTCATATGCGTCACGTCGCCTCCCATCGCCACACGCGATGGAGAAAGCGAGGGCGCCGACGGCTTCAGAGAGGGAGAGTGCAAGGACGACAGATTCGTTGGAGGAGATTGCGAGTGGCGGCGTCAGGCGTCGGCCCACGGGGGATAGGGGCGCGTCGAGATGGGGGATGGTTTCACAAAACTTTGCACAAATGACTATATTACCCTTTCACGAATTAAAATAATCAAAAAAGTTATTTAGCGGAAGCGATTGGATGCGACTCCAACCATTATAAAAGGTCTCTAATTCTTTATCTATACATAATATTTTATTTCAGTGTATAACAAAAGCCCGTTTATATGAAAAATCCAAAATGTGTATAAATTAGAATAAGTGGACTATATTATATATATCTAAATGTACAGTAAAAGTCACGTATCTTAAAAAAACAAATGTCATATAGTTTGTAGGTTTGTCAAGCAAAAATCTAAAAATAATAAGTTTAAAAGCACGAGTCCAAGGGTATAGACCCAATTTTGAAAGTTATTGATTTTTAAGCCCGTTACATCACAGCAGAACATCCTATATAGTCCACGAACGCCTCGAATTTCTCAACTAAACTAATCCATTTAGTTGGTTGTATGGTTGGTAAAAATGTGATTTCTTATTTCTTTTAGTTTTCATTGCACTACAAAGCATGCACACAAGAGAATATAATAATTATGAATATGTACTATATTGTTATTAGTTAGAGTCCGTTTGATTGGACTTTTGGCTTTAGCTTTTGGTCCCAAAAGTCAAAAACTCAACTAATAGAGCTGTTTTTTGGAGGCGTCCTTTCTAGAAATAAGTAATTTTTTAAAAACGGTTTGGTGACTGCTTTTGGCTTTTAGCTTTCTGTTTTAAAAATTGGTGGAAAAAAAACTCTTTTGTAATTGTTCCAGCAGAAATAAAGATAGGAAATATATTTTATATTTGTTTAACCAAACAGCTTTTAGGTTTTTCTATAGCTTGCAGCCTACAACAGATTTTCCAAAGCTCATACCTCACAGCCACAGCTCAATCAAACAAAACATAAGTTGTGGAGTTGTGGTTTGCTTGCTGTTGCGGGTACCCGTGACCTGAGAGAGGTATGGGTCTAAACACAAAATGGTATCCCTGATGTGTTTGAGATTTTTAGCAAGGAGATTTTATGTTTATAGGCTTGGGTTTGGATTGACAAAATCCACTGGGTTTGTGCCTAGTGTCATATCTACACAGGACTTGCATGGCATTAAGCGTTATGTAGCATAGGCTACATCTGTACAAGTGAACATAGTTTAGTGTTGTTTGGTTAATCCAGATTATGTTGTTGTATTGTTTGTGCCTGTAGCTCTCTATATAATTGGTTAATCGAGATTATGCGGATTTATCTCTTAGGCTAAGGAGCACCAATAAAGCCTTTTGACACCATTACCGAAAAATGATAGCTATGCTAATTCTGAATCATGTTTGTCTATGTATCATCCTACTTATAATATGGATTCCACTCCTATACCTCATATCAAATCTTAGCTCCAAAGAGCGAGAATTTGGAGCCTCCATGGTCATCATCATCACACTCCATCAAAACACCCAGCTATCAGCTATGTCCTAGCTTCATTGAACGATCCCTCTCAGGAGTCAGGATTGGAAGAAGAGAATCCATATAACAATTGCTTGAGCTTGAGCAACTTTGCTCATGGCTCATAATAGTGGATATAACACAACAAACCTTGAAATGGAAGCTTTTCCCATTTTCTCTCATGGGAAAAGAAAAGCAGTGGTATTCTCTCTCCGTCAGAAGCATGGAAGGGAGTTCAACGTTAGGAGAAAAATTATGTCTACCCTTCTTTCCAATCTCCAAAGGTTCCAGTCTCTTATGGGAAATCCTTTCTTTTCAGCAAAGAGAAGGGGGGTCACTAGGAGTTGCATGGTCCCGTTTCATTGAACTTTTGGCTTCCGAAGTGGATCTTGGGATCTCAGAACCTATACCTATTGTTGTTTCCTACCCCTCGAAATCCTTGTTGTTTTATCTGTTAGGATAAAGAGTGCCAACATACAATTTATAAAAAAAACTGTGCTTCATTTTGTTTTCTTCAGATAGAAATATCGTTGAATTTCAGCTAATAGTCAAATTTAAATCATGCATGCTATTATATACATTTATTCCTCTCACGTTTTTTATGATTTTGCATGTGCATTTCATATAATCGAGCTACATGGGGGTGCCTTGGTGCCTTGCTCTAATTGGATTTCTTTTGGAGTATATTGGATTTCCATTTTAGATAACCTTTTGAAAAAAATAGTGCGCAAAAGGGAAAATCCATTCTAAACTCTGCTGGCCACCAGGCCAATTTCGGCCAGCACCCTTCCGTCTCCACTCCGAGCTAGCAGGCCGAATCGAGCCCTCAACTCCCACGCTTTGCTTCCCCTCTCCTGTCAGCCTGGTCCAGCCCATGCGTGCTCCCGCTAGGGCCTTGGCCCAATCGAGACCAGAGCGCCCGCCCTGTCAACGCGGGCCTTGTCCAATATATTTTTGGACTGAGTCTATGGATCGTGGATAGGTGGGGTCGGCTGGCCTCGTCTAATCTAATATTATTAACAGGTTACTTTACGTTACTTCTATGCAATTACAATTACAATGTATTTTAGCTATATCTACATTGTCTTATTACTATATTTATTATAATAATTTATTTACTATAATTTATTGAACAGATGATGTAATTTGAAGATATCATGACTTCTATTTTTATGAATAACAGATTTCAAAGAAATATATACCAAATTTTCAGAAAAAATACAAATTATTTTTATAAATTGTAGATATCAGAAAATATATGTCAGATTGTTTATAAATTTTAGAAAAACCGTTATGGAAGACTAGAATTTCAAGTAGAGAAGGAAGGTACAAGATGTGTCAGAAAAACCGTTCTGGAAGACTGGAATTACCAAGAATTTCAAAGATGTGACAGAAAATCACCAAGAATTTCAAAGAAATATATGTCAGATTGTACCGGATTGTTCTACAAAATTAAGAGATGTTAGGGATGTAAAATCAAGCAGAGAAATTTGATGGCAAAGAGAATTTCAGCGTGTGGCAATATGTGGTACAAGATGTGCTTGTCCAACAAGGATTGATTGATGCTCTCGAGAGCACCAAGCCGGACAAGACAATTGATGAAGAATGGAAGGTGATGGGGCAAAAGACGGTTAGTAAAATTTGATTATGTCTCTCCGATGAGGTAAAGTACTCGATAATGAAGGAGAATTCACCCATGAAATTATGGAAGAGCCTAAAAGAGTTGTATACGGCAAAGTCGCTAACAAATCGGTGGGTACTGAAGCGTCAACTGTTTAAGCTATGCATGAAGGAAGGTGCACGATTCGTCGACCATCTAAATGTCTTCAATAAGCTTGTCACATATCTGGTTAGTGTGGACGAGTGAAAAAACATCTAAGCCCCTAAGTGGGTTTTGGTGTATTGATGGCAATAAATTTAAGAGACTAATGAGATTTGTTGAGTTTAGAGAAGTAATGAGATTTGTTGAGTTTAGAGAAGTAACAAATATGCAGTGATTAGATGACGTCACGAGAGATCCCCCAATTCCTTTTATACGGTGTTTGGATCAAAGAAAGCTTACTTTTATTTTATACTTTTAAAATTGAGTATACGACACGTCGTACTATCAAGGGGGACATAAACTGCAGGCTGCTGGGGAACCATGTGCTCCCATACCATATCAAAAATAGACCCAAAAGCCCAAAAGAAAGTCACCAAAACTACCTATTAAATCTGTTCTGGCCAGACCACAGAGGTTATGTATTCCAACACAGAATCTATGTGTTCGAGCACCTCTGTGCTCGAACGCAGATGTTCTCTGTTCGCGCAGAGAAGTTCTGTAACTTTCTGTACCGTTGGCTGGGAAGTGAGGGGGTATTTAATGTTGTCCTCTCTTCCTCCCAACGGTGGCCTACTCATTCAGACTTATCCCAATCCTGTGAAAACACTCTCTCTCCTCCATTGTTGGCGATTCAAGTTCTTCACTTCATTCTTGGTGATTTCTAAGTGAGAGATTGGATTAGGGAGTGGATTAGAGAGCTCTCAAGCAAGAGCTTACAACTGAGAGTCTTAGTTCTCTTTCTAGCTTGCACTTGGTGTTCATTACTCTTGGGGCGTCGGCTCCTAGACGGCTAGAGGTTGTCCGGGAGCTCCCAATCAGTTGTGGTTGAGCACCGGAAAGTTTGTATCACCCTTGTGAAGCTTAGTGGAATCCTCGGGCTTGAATTTTGGTGATTTCGCTTGAGAAGAGGTCGGAGTTGGAAGAGACTCCAAGCCTTTGTGGCTCCCTCAACAACGGGGACGTAGGCTAGCCTTGGTGGCAAAGCTGAACCTCAGAGTAAATCCTTTGTCATCATTGTTGTTGTGATTGTCTCTCATTTACGTTCAACTTGCAACACTTGTTTCTTCTCCGATCTACTTATATACTACTATCTAGCTGCAGGGACTTGGTGAACAGCAAAGCTGCGACCACAAGAAAGCTGAGAATTTTAGTCGATCTGTTTTTCACTTCAGTTTTACACATGCTTAAAAACTTAAGGTACAGACCGGAGAGGTTCTGTGCTCGAGCGCAGAAGTTCTTCGGTCTGACAGTTAATTATTTGTGAGATTTTTTTTGTAGGCTTATTCACCCTCCACCTCTAGGCCAAACATCGATCCTTTCAATGAGAAAATTGAGGAGAACGATAAAGTCGTCATACGGGCTTCATCCTTACCACTATCTTGGGAGCAGCTGCTGATGAATATTCTCGTCGGAAAGACTACTGTCAACTTAGTTGCATATCTACTGAAGGAAAGAGTCCTTGAAGAAGCCACAAGATTCTTCATTCTTGGGTGATCAAGCTTTGACTGTTTCAAGTGGAGCAGGAAAAGTCAAAAATCATGGGAAGAAGAAAGGCAAGAGCAAGGGACAACATACATGTTATCTATGTGATGTGACAATAAGGGTCACATGATAAAGGATTGTCCAAGTTTGAAGACTATGAGAGGAGCATGCTCAGTGGCAAGTGAGGATGAAAGTGATGTACTTATCGTCAGTCAACAAGGGACTATTCATGATTGGATACTAGATTCGAGAAGTTGTTTCCATATATGTTCGGTGAGGGAGATGTTTGACGAAGGATCTCTACACCCGACAAATGGAATTGTTCAATTAGCGGATTGCCAGGAGTATGTAGTCACTGAGGTGGGAACAATTACATTAGAGATGCATAATGCAACACATTGCACACTGACGGGAGTTCGGTATATTCCGGGCTTGAAAAAGAATCTAATATCTGTGAGGTCGTTGGAACTCCAAGGTTGTGAATTATCACTTCAAGTTGGAGTCATGTGAGTTACTTGCAAAGGGCAGTGAACGCATCTTGGCCCCTAATGGGTTTCGGTGATTGGATGAAACACAAGATTACTGTGACTAACGTGTGTTTTGCAGAAACATGATTGAGTTAGGTCACAGTAATGGCGACGATATGGGCATATGGAGTTCATGTCCCCTGACGATTGATATCGTTTCAGTTTTCAAAGGACGGACAACGAAGACGGTGGTAGACTAGGCTAAGTGTCATATGGTGTTGGAGGACACTTAGGTAGTCTTAGGTCTTTGTTTTTCCTTTGGCCGTACTATAAAGGGGAGCGTGAATCAGTAGCTTGACCTAAATGAGTCTATTGAGGTAGGTGTGGTGCACACTTGTTATTTCATAGCCCTAGGTAGCACAGAGAGATGCCTTATGTCGAGAGGAACAAAAGTCGTTTAGGCCGCGTCGCGATCCGAGTTCGTTTTGGCCTTGTAATAGGCATCAGATGCTGGCCAGGTGGGCATCGGAGGCTCCGATGCTCACCCCGACTAGGGTTTAGTCTGGTGCCTGGCATCGGAGTCTCCGATGTTGCCACATCGGACACTCCTGTGCCACTGTTCACTTGCGAGTGAACTGTGGGATGCATCAGACGCTGGCATTGGATGCTGACGGCCAGCATCCGATGGCCATGCAGAGAGGTTCCAAAGAGGGTAAATCTGCATCGGATGCTTCCGATGTGGAGGCATCGGACGCTGCCCAGCGTCCGATGCTCCTTTAAACAGTCTGACAGATTGTACAGTCGACCGTTGGTCGAGGTCATCGGCGCCTCCGATGCTTGGCATCGTCGCCTCCGATGCCCCCACAGAAACTTTGTTTTGTGCTGTTTTTGGATGGCCGGTTGGGGGAGTATATAAACTCCACCTCCTCATCCATTTGAGTGTTCTTGCCACTTCCATCTGCTGAGAGACACATTGTGAGTGTGAGAAAGTGCAAGAGCCCTAGTGAGGTTGAGAGAGATGCTAATTGAGAGAATTATACACCTCCTAGTGAGAATTGAGTAGCAAGTGTGCATCCTTCCATCTCTTTGGCCTTGTGTTGGTCAAGTGAGAGTTCTAGCTTGTTACTCTTGGTGATCGGCATCACCTAGACGACTTGGTGGTGATCGAAGAGCTTGGTGATCATCCGGAGGCTTTGTGGATGACCCAAGTCAAGTTGTGACCGGTAGCGAGCGATTCATCGGGCCGGAGTGGCGAAGAATCAGCTCGTAGTGAGCACTTGATCCTTGCGCGGATCAAGGGGGAGCGATACCCTTGCGCGGGTGCTCCAACGGGGACTAGGGGGTGTGCCAACACCTCGATACCTCGGCAAAAAGATTGTCGTGTCATCTCTACTCTCTTTACTACGCATTTACCTTTGAGCAATTCAATTCCGCATTTACTTGTTGTTCTTTCATAAGTTGAATTGTCATGCTAGAGTAGAAATGGTTTAGCGATAGTCTTTTGTGCGGTTGATTCTAGTCAAACACACTTCTAGGCACTATGGGGTTAATTGGGGCTTGATAGGTTTTAATTCTTGCAAGAAGTTTTAGAAAAGCCCAATTCACCCCCCCTTGGGCATCCTGATCCTTTCAATTGGTATCGGATCCTCGTGCTCTCGATTTAGGCTTAACCGCCTAGAGTTATGATGTCTGAAGGTGATGGACCACCTCCCATGTTCGAGGGAGACGACTTCCCATATTAGAAAATCCGTATGGAGTCGTACCTAGAAGCGGTTGATGTTAAATGCCGCGATCACCGGCTTTGTCAAGCCCAAGGAAGGCACAAGCCTTACTCCTAATGAGGAGGATAATGAGAAATGGAACGCAAAAGCCAAAAATATCCTTTTTAGAGGCATTTGCAAGGATGTGTTCAACCGTGTCCGGAACCACAAAAATGTCCATGATCTATGGGAAAACATTTGTGCGCTCCATGAGGGAACCAAGAGTGAGCGTGAGGAGCGCTATCATCTAGTCATGCAAAAGCTTCATTCTTTTGATATGCATGCTAATGAAAATGCAAATGAAATGTACTCACAGTTGAATGTTCTTGTAGAAGAGCTAAATGGACTTGGCCTCACACAAATGCAACCATCCGATGTTGTGAGGAAGATTCTTTGTGTCCTTCCAATTGAGAAGTATGGACACATTGTGACGGTGCTACATCAAAGCGATCTTTCCACCGCTACACCAACTCAAATCTTGGGAAAGATCAATGCGCATGAGATGTACATGCACATCACACCAAGTGGTGGCTCTTCCACCGACAAGAAGAAGGACTTGGCCTTCAAAGCAAGCCATGACAAGAAGGGCAAGTCCAAGGCAATTGAGGTGCATCAAGAAAGCTCAAGTGATGAAGAGGATGATTCAAACATCGCTCTCATGGTGAGAAGAACCACCAAGATGTTGAAGAAGCTTCACAAGAATGGAGTCAACTTTGACTCAAGAAAGAAGAAGTTCTTCACAAGTAGCAAGAGGAGGCCAATCTCTGAAATGGATTGCTACAATTACGGTGAGCTTGGCCATCTTGCTCATCAATGCTCCAAGCCCAAGAAAGGGAGCTATAAGAACAAGAACAATGGCAAGAAGTATGACTCATGTAGCGAAGATGAGAAGAAGAATGAGAAGCCCTACAAGAAGAAGGATGGCAAGAAGAAGCAATACCGCAAGAAAGGTGGCAAGGCTTACATTGTTGGTGATTGGCTCACCGACATCGACTCCTCCGGTGGCTCATCAAATGAAGATAGTGATGATGAGAAGGAGAAGGTGGCTGCTCTAGTCATTGGCTCCTCTACACCACCACCACCACCGTCGCCATCATCATCTACACACCTATGACTTATGGCTAAGGGTGACCGGAAGGTACAAAGCGATGATGACTCTAGTGATAGTGATAGTGATGGTGAATTTGAGGCACCTTTTTATGATGAGCTTGTTAAATTGCTAAACAACTACTCTAAAATCATAAGAAAGACTAGAGCTAAAAAGGAAATGCTTGTTGATGAAAATGAATCTCTTGTTGAGAAGTATGATCATGCTATACATGCTAGTGATGAGTTAAAAGATGAACTTGCTACTATGTCTTCATCTATCAAGGAGCTCAAGTCTTCTAACAAGGAGCTCAAAGCTAAAAATGAAAAACTTGATAATATGCATAGTGACCTTACCACTAGTTATGCTTTGCTAAAAGAACAATACACTCAAGTGAAAGTTGATTATGATACTCTCACCGTTGCTTATGATATACTTTCACATGAGACACATGATGCCCCTAACCTTGTTGTTAAGTGTGACAGAGCAACATCTTGTGAGGACTTGGTTAGTGAGCATGATGAGCAAAGAGCTAGTCGCAAGGGCAAGAAAGTGGTTGTGGCCGATCACTATGATGATTATGTCAAGATCAAGAATGAGAATGCAAAGCTCAAGGTTGATCTAGAGAAGCTTACAACCACAAAGCAAGTCACTATTGAGACTCATGATGATGACTATAGCATGTCACTTGAGCTAGACATGCTAAAAGAAGAGAACAAGAGATTGAAGATGGAGAGGGATTACAAGATGACACCATCTCAATTAGAGCTCCAACAAGAGAATGACAAGCTCAAGAAAGAGAAGGAGCACCTCACCACCGGGTTGAAGAAATTCACCAAGGGTCAATGTCTTCAAAGTGAGCTACTCATGAACACCGTGATGAAGACAAATAGAAATGGCATTGGCTTCCTTGAAGAGAAGATGAAGCAACGCAAGAGCATCACAAAGCCAAAGAATAAGAAGATTGGGAGATGCTATGAGTGTGGAAAGGAAGGACACTTTGCTCATGATTGTGAAGAGCCAAAACCCACACCCTTGCCCAAGCATGCTAGGCCCTTTGCTTTCAATGCTCACTACATGCTTAGACAGGACTCTAGTGGCAAGATGAAAGTCATGTTCATGGGGCCTCCTAATAAGAATAGGCCAAAGCAAATTTGGGTTGCAAAGTCACTAGTTGAGAAGGTTAAGGGACCTCAACAAGTTTGGGTCCCAAAAGCTCAAGCTTGATTTCTTGTGTGTGTAGGTGAACTACAAGACCGGTGGATCTCATTGGGTGATTGATAGTGGTTACACACAACATATGATCGGTGATCCCCGGATGTTCACCTCACTAGAAGAGAATGTCGATGACCAAGAAAAGATAACATTTGGTGACAACTCCAAGGGCAATGTGAAGGGTTTGGGCAAAGTAGCAATATCAAATGATCATACCATCTCCAATGTGCTTCTTGTTGCATCATTGAGCTTCAACTTGCTATCCGTTGGGCAACTATGTGATCTTGGCTTTCAATGTTTGTTCACCGACAAAGAAGTGGTTGTGACCAAGAAAGATGATACACAAGTGATATTCAAAGGCTTTAGATACAACAATCTCTATCTAGTTGATTTCACCTCCGAAGATGCCAACTTGAAGACATGTTTGTTCACTAAGCAATCACTTGGTTGGCTATGGCATAGAAGATTGGCACATGTGGGAATGAACACTCTCAACAAGCTATTGAAGAAGGATTTGGTTAGAGGCTTGAAGGATGTCAAATTTGAGAAGGACAAATTGTGTAGTGCATGTCAAGCCGGCAAGCAAGTTGCAAACACTCATCCAACCAAAGCCTTTGTATCAACATCAAGAGAGTTAGAGCTACTTCACATGGATCTATTTGGGCCAACAACATATGCTAGCTTGGGTGGAAATCTCAATTGCCTAGTGATTGTTGATGACTATTCAAGATACACTTGGGTATTCTTTCTTCATGACAAATCCGAAGCAACCCCTTCATTCAAGAAGTTTGCCAAGAGAGCCCAAAATGAATTTTACTTGAAGATCAAGAAAATTAGAAGTGGCAATGGAAGAGAGTTCGACAACACCCACATTGAAGAATATTGTGATGAAGTTGGGATCAAGCATGAAGTCTCCGCAACCTATACACCACAACAAAATGGGGTAGTTGGGGGGAAGAACTGGACACTAATCACCCTAGCAAGGACAATGTTAGATGAGTACACTACACCGGAAAGATTTTGGGCGGAAGCAATCAACACCGCTTGCTATGCATTAAACCGGTTGTTCCCCCATCGTCTCCTTGGCAAGATCCCCTATGAGCTACCCAACAACAAGAAGCCGGATATATCATTCTTTAGAGTGTTTGGGTGCAAATGCTACATCTACAAGAAGCGCCAACACCTAGGGAAGTTCCAACGCCGATGTGATATTGGTTTTCTTGTTGGTTACTCATTGAAGTCCAAAGCATATCGAGTATTCAACCAGGCCACCAGGATGGTAGAAGAAACATATGATGTGGAATTCGATGAATCTAATGGCTCTCAAGGAGAGCATGAAAATCTTGATGATGTAGGTGATGAACCATTGAGGGAAGCAATAAAGAACATGCCGGTTGGAGCTATCAAGCCTAAAGATGATGATGATGATGTGCAAGTCATTGATAAACCATCCTCATCCAATGTACCACATGATGATGACAAAGATGGGAGGGATCCATTTGAAGATACTCATGTCTCCCATGATCAAATGGTGGTACATGCTCAAGATGTTGATGCTCCACAAGCGGCCCCTCAAGTGGTTGATCGAAGGACTACTCCTCTACTACAAGCTCATCCTCAAGATCTCATCATAGGGAGTCCAACAAGGGGTGTAATGACTCGATCTCAAAAACTTGCTTTATTTATTGAACATCACTCCTTTGTGTCTCTTGTTGAGCCTACCATTGTAGATGAAGTTCTAGGTGATCCGGATTGGGTGAATGCTATGCATGAAGAATTAAATAATTTCACCTGCAACCAAGTTTGGACACTTGAAGAGCGACCCAAAGGCGCAAGAGTCATTGGAACAAAATGGGTGTTTAGGAACAAGCAAGATGATCAAGGCAAGGTTGTTAGAAACAAGGCAAGGCTAGTGGCAAAGGGGTTCTCTCAAGTTGAAGGTTTGGATTTTGGAGAGACTTTTGCACCGGTTGCAAGACTCGAAGCCATTCGTATCCTCCTTGCATATGCATCACATCATGACATTAAATTATATCAAATGGATGTGAAAAGTGCATTTTTAAATGGCTTCATAAATGAACTAGTCTATGTTGATCAACCTCCCGGGTTTGAAGACCCTAGATATCCTAATCATGTTTATAGGTTGTCCAAGGCGCTATATGGGCTCAAGCAAGCCCCAAGAGCATGGTACGAGCGCCTCCGGGACTTCCTCATTGAGAAGGGCTTCACCATTGGGAAGGTTGACACCACACTATTCACCAAGAAGCTTGATGGAGAGATCTTCATTTGTCAAGTCTACGTTGATGACATCATCTTCGGGTCAACAAATGAAGCATATTGCAAGGAATTTGGTGACTTGATGTCGAAGGAGTTCGAAATGTACATGATTGGCGAGCTCACATTCTTCCTAGGCTTCAAGTCAAGCAATTGAAGGAGGGGACTTTCATATCTCAAGAGAAGTATACAAAAGACCTCCTCAAGCGCTTCAACATGGATGATTGCAAGCCTATCAAGACTCCAATGCCAACAAACGAACATCTCGACCTAGATGTGGGAGGTAACCCGGTTGATCAAACTCTCTACCATTCTATGATTGGTAGCTTGTTATACTTGACCGCATCTAGGCCCGACATCATGTTTAGTGTGTGCATGTGTGCTCGCTTTCAAGCCGATCCTAGGGAATCACATCTTATAGCGGTGAAGAGAATCCTTAGGTACCTAAAGCACACCCCAAGCATTGGCCTTTGGTATCCCAAAGGAGCTAACTTCCAACTCGTTGGGTATTCCGATTCGGATTACGCGGGTTGCAAAGTAGATAGAAAAAGCACATCCGGAGGGTGCCATCTGCTTGGGAGATCACTAGTTTCATGGAGTTCGAAAAAGCAAAATAGTGTGGCCTTGTCTACCGCCGAGGCGGAATACATAGCCGCGGGTGCTTGTTGTGCACAAATCCTTTATATGAAACAAAACCTTTTAGACTATGGTGTAGTTCTAGAAAGGGTACCTTTGTTGTGTGACAATGAGAGCGCGATTAAGCTTGCTAATAACCCGGTTCAACACTCTCGCACCAAGCACATAGATATTCGCCATCACTTTCTTAGAGACCATGTTTCAAAGAAAGACATATCCTTAGAGGGAGTTAGAACCGAAGATCAATTGGCGGATATCTTCACAAAACCCCTAGATGAAAATACTCTTTGTAGATTGCGAAGTGAGCTTAATGTGCTTGATCTAAGTAACTTTGTCAAAAGGTGAAAGGGGGTTGTCTTTGCATTGCATTGTATCATATGCCATGTTTAACTTATGCTATGCACATAGGCTTGTCAGACGTGGTTAAGATAACCGCCCTAAAAAGCGTGTGAAGAAGCTTACCCATGAGCAAACTTGACAAGAAAACCTAGATTCAAATTCCGTAATGCATTGCATTTGCATGATTGTTGCCTTGTCGTTTCTTTTCAGTTAAGCTTTGAGCAACCGCTGTGTTCGTCCACCGCTAGGGGGAGCATTTGAGGCTCCTAATGGTTGAGACCCCTAGTTTTGGTGGCCACATGTTGTCTCCTCGGGATTTATCACCTATTTTACCTAAAAATGCTACATAGCCTATGGCAAAATACTTATAAAATTGAGGGTTTATGCAAGAATGCTCATACTAGGTTCCAACTAGTGTTTATTTGCCTCTTATTTGAGTTGGAACTTAGTTGGGAGAGGGAGCCGCAACAGAAAACTTCGAAACAACCCAAAATGTGGCATCGGAAGCTGCATCGGATGCTCCCCCAACATCCGATGCCTCCATTGTAGGCAGCCCCGGCTGGAACAGTGTTTTGTCAGCATCCGATGTGTCCCCATCGGAGCCTCCGATGCCCCATCGGATGCTGCCCAACGTCCGATGCCGAGGCAAAGGACGCATCCGATATGATTTTGGCCATTCTGGAGCTCTCTGGACAGGCATCAGAGCCTCCGATGTGAAACCATCGGCGTGTCCGATGTCCCTTTAAGCGGTGTGGTGTGTTCTTCCTCTGGCTATCCGGTCCCACGCGTCATCACCCACAGGTTGTCTTCCTCCTCGCGCCCGCATCTGACCGCCCGAGCTCGCGCCGTCGCTCTGAACCCTAACTGCCGCACACCCTCGCCCGAGCTCCCCTCGCACCCCCGCTGCCGGCCGCCGTGCCACACCTCGACCGGCCGTAGCAGCTTCGCCACATCGCCACACGCGCCCGCTCCCGCGCGCGCACTAGTCGGACCCGCCGCCAAAAGCTCGCCGGTGCTCGGACTCTACTCGCCGGCGCTCCTCCCTCATCCTCGAGCACTCTCTGGCGACTTCCTCCTCGGCCGGTAGCCCCTCAACAATGAGCACCTTCCTCTTCTTCAATAACCTCGTCCACAAGGTGTTCGACGAAATGCACAAACCAACGTTCCACCTTGTTTTGACCTAGTTTTCACTCAAACCTTTTGCAGTCCCCCTTGGTGTGACGTGTGGGTGCCGGAACGTCCGTGCTTACCTCGCTCTTGGTTTGGTTTGTCGGATCGTCAGGTAGCAAAGCCTTTTCCCTTCTTATCCCCATTGTTTTGCTTCCATAGGTCTCGCTCATCTCTGGCGTATATGTCTCTTATATATATCCCATCTATTCTTGCAGCGAGTCAGTGGCTAGTTTGTTAGTTGGGCAGTGACAGAAAACCCGGGGCCAAGCCCGCGGGTAAGGATCGAGGCCAAGCCTCGCGAGTGACAGCACAGTTCAGTGTCCGTCTCAGGGGGTTTGCTTGTCAGTTTTGGGTTGTCAGCTGGTTTCCGTGACAGTGGTTTCTTCAGCGGCAGTCCAGAGCTTCTTGAGTGACCGTTCTTGTTAGCCATGCCGCGCTGCAAGAACATTAGTGGTGGCCCAGGGGACTCTCCTCCACGTCCCCCTCCTTCCGGTCGGCGGCCCGGGAAGAGGAAGTTGATCACGTGCAGGAAGCGCTCCAGGGGGTAGCTGGAGAGCAGATCCGTCTCTTACTCACGTATCTACTTGGACTAGCAGATCTTCTGGGCGATCTGGCTCGTATGTTGAGGACTGGGTCTTTCGGTTTTATGCTTCGCTGTGGGTGCACCCGGACAGAGAGACTATCGAGTTTGCGTTTGAGGGGGAGCACTACAGGTTATTCTCTTCAGAGATCCGGAGTTGGTTTGGACTGCGACACTCACAGACCCGGATCCACGTCCTGTGCTACGACAGGACGGAGCCACCCCGCCGCCCTCACGGTGGTGCTCAGCTGCCGACTGACCTGGTCCGCCCCTGCTTTACTAAGCCGTTCGGTGAGGGTTCGAGTCGCACGCCTAGGGATCTCAACCCTACGACTCAGATCCTCAACGCGGTTCTTCGGCGGACCTTACTTCCTGTTGACGCAAAACGTGACGCCTCACGCCAAGCACACAACAAGCCGAAAAGCTAGCTTCAATCGGGTGCCCGGAATGTGCTGAATCCGGAGACGTGCCAGTCGGTTTGACCTGAAAACTAACAAGGGAAAAAACTGTGAGAATACCCTTGGAACATGCCGGATAAAACCAGACAGTTCCATATGTACGGCTTTGAAAGCCAATCACGACGGCACACAGCTATAGAAGCTGTCTGTCAGAGCATGTTTATAAAGTCATTCGGCTAGTACGAGAACAGAGTATGTAAAGCATATTAACTACCAAATGTATATGTAAAGAAAGACATGCTTGAACAAATTAAAGATATTATAAACAGGTACCTTGCAAATATAGATCTATTCAAATAACACATGCATAGGCTAATCCAACTAATCTGCCGCACGTTTAGTCTTCATAAATCGGTCAGGCATAAACTCAAGCAAAGCTAATCCACCGCATGATACCACTTGCTATAAGCCTACACCACTTCTTATAATTAGATTAATCCACGGCATGATACAATCTAATTATAACAAGCTAAAAGCATGCATATATTTGAACAGATCTATAAAGGCTCATTACTCGTGTAAGCTTAACCAAGATCGGCAAACCAGCCGAATTGGGGTCCATGAAGAAGGAACAAACAAGCAAGCACGATTAAACTAATCTAAAACCTGCATCTGCCGCACGACACCTAGTTTCATCAAAGCCTAAGCTTGATTGATATGCACGAACCCGCAACATGTAACAATCTAGATTGAAAGTTGATTCAGCCATCATGATCTGATGATTAAAAGAGAGCACAAGCAAACTCGTGCGACAAGGCCGAACAAAGATCAATCTAGATTGGGCAAAGGAGTGTTACAAGAATTAAATAAATAAAACATATAACACATGATAACTTAATGAATCTATTGGATCTGCCAAATCTAATAGAGTCGATAACTATTTTTACTCATGACTTAATCCGCCGCACGATACAAGGCATAAGCAAAAACTTCCCATCATAAGCTTAAATCCGCCGCACGATACTAAGCTTAACATACGAGACTACTTGCATCATATCTAAACCCACCGCATGATACTAGACATGATGGCAAGGTTGCCGGTACTTACGGAGGTCGACGGATCGATGATTCCTCTCGAAGAACTCGACGACACGACTAAGGACTCAAAGATGGCACGGGGCCAGTTTGTATTGATATGGTTGTCAACAATTTTACAATGATCGAGGGTTTATATTTATACCCTGGACGAAATACGAATCCTAAACGATTACGATTTACATAATAAAATATGGAAAGATACAAATCCTACTTCCTAATCCTTTTGGCGTCTTCCATTGTCACATGTCTTCTCGTGCAAGCCGGTTTTGCTCGCAACATCTATCTCCCGAATGGAACCATCGCCTTGTAAAATAGCCGACCGCACAAGCATGCACCGAAACCCTGAGGTCCAAATAGTCATCCGATCGCTTGCCGAATCCTTTCTTCTCTGCTGGCTGGGTCCACCTGTCATATTCTTGTGCGTGCAAAAATCTGGTGTCAACACATGCCCCCTAATTTTCGGACAAATATTTGTTCAAAAATTCCTTTTCCCATATACATACGTGGAAATCCCCGGAAGCATCCACCTCTGTAGAAATCTCGCATATCATAATTACTTCACCTACCGATTCATTTCCCGATGCACCTCTTGGGATCCTTTAAAATATTCCATCATTTCGTTCTGACTTGTGCATCCTAAACTCCCTTGCTTCGTTCTCAAACCAGAAAAACCTTCTTTTCTCCTGCTATCCCCTAATCAATCAGAAGATGTCTTCCGAGGCGAGCCGCCATAGCTCCGAGTTCGGAGCTTCCAGCACTAAGAGGAGGTTGCTCCTTTCTCCCTTCTCTTGATTGTTCCAAAAATGAAGTAGTAGTTCTTATATTGTTGCTTCCTTTAGGAGAACCGGTGATTACCTCCCCAAGGATCTGACTCGGAAGCTTGTGGATCTTCAATTTGATCTGGAGGGAAAGGATTGGGAGATTACCCGAATCTCTCGAGAGCGTGACGCTGCTCGGGAACGAGCCATCGGTAAGTATTTTCTCCATTTCTTTCCTTATTCTCTTCTTTCGCCTTTATTCACTCTTCCTCCTTTTTAGCTCTAGCAGCCAAACTCCACGCCCTTGAAGCTGCCATCACCAAGCTCGCCGTCACGACCGATGTAGCGGGTACGACACCCCTGAAGCGGGTGAATGAAGTTTACCGAATCCTCCCCATCATCTCTAGGGCCGACATGGAGTACGGCGCGGCGCTCGCCTTCTCCGCCGTGAGGATTCATTCTGGCGCCGATTACCGCAGATTTGATGTCTGCGAGCAAGAACTGGAGGATAGAGTAGAACATTCCGTAGAAGATATGAAGGAAGCCGGGACAGATTTGGCCGACGCCTTTGAACCCTAAGGACCAAATAGTCATCTGATCGCTTGCTGAATCCTTTCTTCTCTGCTGGCTGGGTCCACCTGTCATATTCTTGTGCGTGCAAAAATCTGGTGTCAACACTTCCCAGGGTGGGCTTCGGAGAGGGACTCTCTCGTCTATAGCTGTGGTTACTTGCTTATATGATCAGGCAGCAGGAGTTCGACGTCTGGGACGTGATTCTTTGTGAGATGGAGGACACAGTGGCAGAGGGCATTAAGGCCCGCAGGCAGCTCCCATATGCCCATTGGATATCCTATATTCTGTGGAAGGTCGCTGCTACCACTGGCTCTCACCCCAGTCAGTCACTCACAGGGTCCGCGACCGTGTTCCCCGAGTACAACATGAGTCAGCTTTTGGGACACGACCGGGATCGCAGGCAACAGGAGCAGCAGGCCCCGTCTAGTTCACGCCAGAGACCAGAGGTTCCTGAGTCAGCTCGGCAGCAGGACAAGACAGTCCGGGCCCTCGCCGAGCAGGAGCTAGCCGACCTAGACGGTGGTGACACCTACGTCGTAGAGGACCCCACTGACAGCTCAGACGAAGACTACCAGCTCCCGCCCCACTACCAGCCTCGCGCACACGACTCACAGGCCGAGACGTCTGGTACTGCCTCCTCTGACCCAGCGCTACTTGCTATTCTTGCACGGATGGAGGAACAGCAACGAACTGTCACACAGGACGTACAACGGTTAGCCTAGGAGCAGCAGCGCTTGGCACAGCAGCAGGCCCTGGCACAGCAGCAGGCTCAGGAGCGTTCAGACGCCCTGCAGCGACAGATGATGGCGCTCCAGCAGCAGACGTTGAGCTTTATGGAGAGAATTGCGAGCGGACCTCCTCAGTGGCAGTGGTAGCAGCCCCCTCCACAGCACCAGATCCAGTGGCAGCCACCAGTCCCTCCACAGCAGTTTGGACAGCCACCGCCGTTTCAGCAGTCGCTCACGGGCCCCAGCTCATCTCAGTTTACGAGCTACACTACTCCTCTAGGCGGGGCCCCACTTTTCAGTCCACTGCGCACTGGCTTCACACCTAGGCCGACAGAGTCCCTGTATGCGACGACTACCTCTGTGACACGGGACTTGTCAGCTAGTTTCAGTGAGCTCACTGGGTTCCCCATGCTAGATCTACAGGACCCAGTACGGACGACGACGGCTCCTGTGACCTCCACAACAGAGACCTTACCGAGTTCCGTCGCGTCCTCAGAGCAGACCGAGCCGGTTCAGTCTGAGACAACCACGACAGTTCAGCCTGAGTTGTCAGTTATTCCCGAGCTTCCGCACTCCGAGACTCAGGTTGACACTACTACTAAGACTGTGCTAGTGACAGCTTCCAGAGCAGACCGAGCAGGTTCCGCAGCCAGAGCAGGCAAAGCCGACCCAGACCGCTTCACCTTCGCGTCCAGCTACTGAGGGTCAGTCTGTCGGGCCTTCTTCTTCCGACTCTGAGGAGTTTCTTCGGCAGTTTGAGTTTACTCAGCGCACTCCGGAGATGGCACCTGACTCATCTGCACCACCTCCGACCTCCGACGCTTAGTTTGGCGCTTGATGCCAAAGGGGGAGAGTGGATGAGTATAGCGATAGGGGGAGCGATGTGAGAGGGCTTTGTTTCTTATGATGTGTTATGTTTCACATACGCTCTTTACTTATTGCATCTTTTGGCACTTTGTTTTGTTATATACTTGTGCTATGGACCTTGTGACATGTTTGTGCTCACTATGTTATATTATATGACATGTCATTTCGTTTCGCTCATTACTTGCTCTCAATTCTCAATTGTTATGTATATGAGCTCTTTTACTCTTTGTTGGTGTTTTGTACCCGGGGGTATGACACCAACGAGTAATATGATCGCGTGCTCTCTTCCTGGATGGTGATGCAAGATGACACAAGGATTTATCCTGGTTCGGGCAAAGAAGGCCCTACGTCCAGCGGGGGAGGATGTTCTTGTATTACTTGCACCTAAGTGCTTGTACAGGGGCGAATACAAGCTTGGTGAGCGTGGACCGGAGTCCGGACCTGAGTGTGTGGGTGTATGGCGTTCTAACGTGTTTGTCACCGTCCGAATGAAGGCCCTGGTGTCCCCTTTTATAGAGCAAGGGGAGGCCAGGGTTACACGAGGGTTTTACAAGTGTCGGGGCGCACGGTGCCCAATACGAAGTAGGGTAGGAACCCTGTCTTGTCGAAGACATTGTAGCCGACGTGGACGTTGCTGTTGAGGCGTCCTTGGGGCGTGGCCTCCATCCCGGGCGCGGACGCGGAGGCGTGACGAGGTGGAAGCCGTACAGCGCCCATCCCTGAACGTACAGGACGCGACGGGGTCCCTCCGGGTCTTGGGGTATGTAACACTCAGATTTAATTTTTCCCCAATTTAATAAAAGGAATTAGAAATTAATTAGGTTGGCTAGTTTATTAGAGGAGGAAAATAAAAATTTGTTTAATATTTTCATGTTGCATTCATGCCGTTGCATAATTTTATTGAGTGGAAAATAGATTTATTAAACCCGTATAGGGCGAATCGGATTTATTCTATTTAGAAAATAAAATAAAAAGGTTTCAGAAAATTTTACAAAATGAAACTCCAAATTTTGTTTCAAAATCTAGGGAAAATGTTTCCAAAATTTGCAAAGATGTTTTTGATTTCAAACAGATTTGAATCTAGAATTGAAATAAATTTGCAAAAAGGTTTGAAAAGAAAAGAAAAAGAAAAGGGAAAATGGCAAGGGCCCTCCTCAATCCCTCCCCTCTCCTCTTTCCCCGGCCCAGCCGCAGCAGCCCACCTCTCTCTCTCCGGCTTCGGGCCGCCCATGCCGTCCGGCCCGCGCCCACCTCCCACCTCCCTCCACTCCGCTCGGCCCAACCGGCCGGCCGCCTCCACTCTCTCTCCCGGGCCGCTCTTCCCTTTCCCTCCCTCCTCGCGGCCCGCTCCCTCTGCTTCGCGCCACGCCCTGGCCAGCTCAGCGCCGCACCGGCCCACAACCCCATCGGCCCGCAGCTCGCTCCGCTCCTCACCCCGCGCTGGCTTGCCTCCAAATGGCCACGCCCTCTCGCTCACTGCCATGCGGGCCAACCCTGTCAGCTCTCTCTCCCCCAACCCCCGCTCCGCCCTTCACGCTACGAAGCCGCACACGATTGATCCCTGGGATCGATCTGCACCAGCCGCCACCCCTCCTAACCCCTCTCCCTACAAGTACGTAGCCACCCCGACCCCCGCCGCCTCCACGGAGCCCCCACCAAACCCTCGTGCTGCAACCAGAGACCTCGCCACCGCTCCCGCCATTGCGAAAGCTCTGCCGAGCTCCCTGCCGCACCGAGAAGCCACCACCGGACCTCATCCTTCCCACCTTCGGCTTCGCGGTCTCACACCGCGTCCAGGCGACCCATCTCTGGCGCGAGACCAAGTCGGAGCTTCTACCTCAACCTCACCGGAGCACCGAAGCCCCGTCGCCACGACCTCCGCGCCGCCTGCTGTCTCTGGGCCACCGTCGGTGCCGGGAACACCTTCACTAAACCCGCGGTGAGCTCCTCCCCCGTTTACGCATTTTTTTTCTAAAGCCACCCGTGCCCCTAGCTCATTCCCGAGCCGCATCAGCGAGCTCGCCGATGGCGCCACCGCACTCGCGTTCCCCGCCGCCACGCGCAGTGTCACCGGCGCCGCCTCCCTTTCCCCGATTCCATCTACACCGTCCAGATCGCAGCCAAGGGCCTAGATTAGAACACACCGCGAACCGGTATGAGCCGGATGCACCAGCGTCGTGAACTCGGTCCACGGCGCCACGTCAGCCGGTCCACGAGCCACGCAGCGCACCGAGCCAGTCACGCAGTGACACGCGGCACAACGTGGCGCCCACGCCAGCAGCCGCAACTGCCCTGGCTTATTTGCTAAAGAGTCCCTGTTGATATGTGAAACCAACCCGTGATCCAGATCCACTGTTCCCTGAGTCTAGATTTTCTTTCGGTTTAGCCCCTGCACTTCTTGGAAAACGAGGCGCAGTCCTCGGTCCACGGAAGACCGTAAGCCGGAGAGCTGTGCGCTCTGTCCACCGCACAGGCGTGCACCGCGCAAATCCGCGCACGCCACGCGTCGCGCGACCGGTCGTCATCGGCCATTTTGCGCAGAAGACCTTGATCTTTTCCGAAATCAACCCGCCGTCCCACTCACCTATTCACTGAGTCACGGGTTTCTTCCGTGCTTGCCCCTGTGTTTTTTCTGAATTGAGGCCCGATCCTGTTGCCTTTAAATTCAGTTGTCTTTTATTTAAATTACGAAAATGAGTTTAATCTAATTACAGTTTTGCCACTCAGATTCAAACGCTTATAACTTTTGCGTTTTAACTCCGTTTTGACCCATTCAACTTGCGTTAGATTCATAATTTTATTCTCTACGCAGTAGATCTATTAGTTTACTGTTTTCATACTGTTTGTTGTACTGTTATTTATTTCCATGTATTGTGCCATGTATGTTGCTTGGGCCAGAGAGTGCGGAGTACGAGGATGCTCCAGACCATCCTTGCGACCCAGTTGATTCGACCCAGTCCAAAGGCAAGTGTTCTTGAACATCTTGCACCTATTATTTATTTTACTTTTGGTATTAGAATAGTTTAGATCTAGTAGATGCATGCAATGTCAAATTTGAATCCTATATTATGGTTTACTAGATCTTGCTCTATTATCCTTGCCGCCTGTTTTGGGATGTTCGGGTAGGTGTCTTGCTTAGCCCTGCAGTCATGGTTGGGATGGGAGTTAAAATGTTTATAATCTTGATTAATGAACTATGAAACGAATGTGGACATGGTAATTCTGTAGTAACATGGTTATTAGGTAAATCCGGCAGGATGGACCCGTGTTGGTGGTTTTGTGCCGTGGGACTCGGCAGCTGCTTTTGGTTTTTGGTTCTGGGCTAGTGCTAGATTTATCCTGCCTGGATCCCTAGGACCCGGTTCTTGGACAAGTAACCCGGCAAAACAGCGCAACCATGAGATCTGGATGGGCTGGACCTGGCTAATTAATTAGTTTCCTCCGAGTTATGCTATACGGGGTTTGTTTAGTGGCTCAAGAGGGGGTCCCTGGGGTCGCTGACTTATGTACGGGGATGAAACCTTAGAGTACGTGTAACACAGGCTTGGAGGGGCTTTGTAAAGGCCTTGCAGTGCAACCCGCTATGCACCTCGGCAGTGTTTAGCGTGACGGGATCTGCACGACTCATGGGTAATGTAACACCTCTGGTGTTTAAGCATGTAATTAACTTGACATATCATCATTAGCATCATTAATCATCTTGATCATGATTTCATGTATGCATTTGCTTAATGTATCATTTTATGTGATGTATCCCTATTGCAAAAACCCTTATTAGCCCACTTCTTCCTATAGGGGCAAAATGGTAATTTCACCTCCGTGCCTAGTTCTATGTAATTTTGTTCAAAGTTAGTGCCCTGATGTTTGATGCTTTGATCAAAGTTCAAAAATCAGATTTGAATTGAGTTTCCTTTTGCAAAACCCTAAAATCCCAAATCCTGGATTTATTCCCTTTTTAATAACTTTTTCAAAATTCAAAATTTTGAGTTGGTTCAAAAAGCAAAGTTGCGAATCTGATCAAGAGGAACAACTTTGGTATTTACAGATTTCTATGTTTCTATATAAAGTTTGAAGTAATTTCAAATTCATTCAAATTCCAGTTTTTGTCCCCTTTTCGGTTTTAAAAATTTATTCAAAAACTATTGAGTTTCAGAAAAGGTGTATATTAGCAAAGTTGTAGGTTTTGACAAATGGAACAACTTTCATATTGGAAGATGTTCAAGTTTCAGTTTGAAATCCAAAGTAATTTTGATTTGAATCAAATTTGAAAAGTGTCTCCTTTTCTGTTTTTGAATGTAGTTCAAAAACTATTTGGAATTTGAAAATGTTCATATTGACAAAGTTGTAGATCTCACTTTTCTGAACAACTTTGGTGTTTTGAGTTTTTGTCGCACAGTTCAAATTTTGGGAGATTTTTGCAAAATACAGAATCAGCCAAAAGTCAAACCCTAGACCCTAGCACTGTTCTTCTTCCCGTAGAGCCAGAGGGAAAAGGGGGGGGGCCCGGCCATGGCGCCGGCGCTGCGGCTGCAGCGCAGGCGGCTGCTCCCCACGCGCCACCAACCTGCCACCGCTGTTCCCCGGTTCCCTCCGCGCCCGCACGCGAGCGCTGACCATCGCTCTCGGCCCCTACAGTGCCCAGCCGCCGCCGCCGCGTGGCCATCGCCGGCCGAGCATTGCGCCCGAGCCCCGGCTGCGCGCCAGCTTATCCGCCAGAGCGCAATCGAGTGCGCACGCCCCCGCAAACCTTAACCGCGTGACCTCGAGCTCTCTACCGTCCCATAGCCGCGGCTATATAAGCCGCCGGAGCTTCGACCTCCGCATCCACCTCCGCCACCGTGGCCAGAGCTCTCCAGACACTCCGCCTCTCCACCAGCTAGCCCGAAAGCTCCGCCTTGAGCCCGTGAAGCTTTCCCACCCTTCAATTTCATCCCTACCGCCCTCAGTCGCCCGGCGTAAGCTCGCCGTCCCCATCTCCGGCAAAAACCCGGCGAGCTCGGGTTCGTGGAATTCGCCGCCTCCGGCCTTGATCATCCTCCACTGACCCCCTCATCACCTTCCTTACTCCTTTGCGTCTCTGACTGACCCCTTGCGGTCGCTGTTGTTGCTCAGGACCGCCGGACCGCCGGAGCGCCGCCACGGTCATCTTCTCCCCCGAGCGTGTCGAGCCTCACCTTCGTGTCGAGCCTCACCCTCGAGTCGAGCCTCACCCTCGAGAACGAGTCGAGCCTCACCCTCGAGCCCTGCCTCCGACACGTGGTAAGCATCCGAGCCTTCGGCCTCTGCTTCAACTCCGTTTCGCCCGAGCCCTCCCAGTCAGGTCTCGGACAGAGGCCTGTTTCTCCGCTTCGCCCGAGCCCAAGCCTCGGCGAGCGCATGACTCTCCGCTTCGACCGAGCCCAAGCCTCGGCGACGCATGCTCTCCGTCTCGCCCGAGTCCGGCCTCGGACCGAGGCTCACTTCTCCGTTTCGCCCGAGCCCCGCATTTCGCCGAGCCCGGCCTAGAGGGAGCACAGTGCTCTTCTCTTTTTCTGATAGTTGTGAATAGTGTTCTGTTTTCTCTTTTTTGTATGATTTTCTGTGTGCATCCAAAAATTCTGAAATTTTTGTGGTAGACTCTTTATGCTCTGAAGTATTTTATAAAAATATGAAACTTGAGTTTTGTGCAAAAATTTGAAAATATAAAATTCCCCTTTTAATTGAAAAATGAAGGTTTTGGTATTTTTGGAGAGTGATTTATAACTCCAAAAATCATGAGACAAATTTTTGTGAGCTTCTTATGCCATGTTTAGTCTCTGGTAAAATTTTGAAGTCTTTTGGAACAAGTTGATTTTTGAGCTTTTATTTTAATTGTTAAATAGTGCCTTTTGCTAATTAATGTCTGATTTTATTTGAGCACCTTAATGACCTCCAAAAATTATGAAATTTGTTTTGCCATCTATCTACACCATAATGAACTTATGTGATTAATTTGGTAATTTTTGGAGCAACTTCATAAAATGACCTTTTAAATAAATTAAGAAAATAGAAAAGATGGATTAGGGTTGGTAATAAGTGTTGATGATGTGATCTTTGGATTGATTGATGTTCATAGACCCCTACCCTGTGGTCTATGATGTTTGTGATGCTATGTTTGGTTGGTGCTTAGGATAATTATATTAAGGGCTAGTTAATCAATATTGCTTAAGGAAGAAATGATTACCTTTTATGCTCAACCTAGAATTCAATCATGCCTTGCTTAAAAGTAATCTAGAATCAGTGGAATTGTCTGGCACCTTAAGTCCATATCATCATTCTCATGAACATTCATCATTGCATCCGTATAGTTGACGAAGAAGGACCTGAAGTCGAGGTAGCCACCGAAGGATCTGTCCCCGAGGCGACCCCGAGCTTCGACACCTACTCCAACCCCGAGTCCGTCCTTTTTGCCATCCAAGGCAAGCCCCGGTGCATTTAACCCTACCCTTGAATTTTATAAAATGATTTCCTTAAATGTTTTTGAGTTAAATTACTGCATTAGGTTTATAGGAGTTGGGTGATATCCTATCTGATGCATTATCCACCTTGACCACTGATACACCCGATACCTGCTTTCAAAAACTAGTTGCAAAATGCTTAGCAATGCTATACAATAGATTTGCAATAAAAATGCCAATTTCAAAAGTGTGATCACTTAAGAATATTTATGGGAATTTCTGGTTTACTCCCACTATTGGCTAAGTATCGGATCCGTACTTAGTCAATGGGAAGGAGAGGTTGTCCTTGCGTACGGTGCCGTCATGTCGTAGTCCGGGACTCGACAGTTGACACCGACCGGGACGGGTTGAAAAACTGACAGGACTGTTGCGCTTGGGTGAGATATAACCAAGGCACAGTTGCTGGCTGGAAAATTAGGGACCATCCGTATGGGGGCCTGCTGGGCAGGACTTGCAACTATTCACATACTACGGAAAGCTCTGGCTCCGAGAAATCCATTATTGGACCGACAACCGCGCACTGGGAGTGGAGAGATGGCGGAAGTAGCATGTACCCACGTGGGTTAGAGTCCCGGAATGGAGTGGTGTACTGTACTTCCGGGTGGCGTAGGACCGGGCCCAATAATGGAGGAATCGTGGTAGACGAGTTGGCATATGCAAGCTTGGGTGCTACATCTGCAGTGTGAATAGGGATCCTCAGCTGAGTATTCTTTATCCGGATTAACGTTGCTCCTCGGTTATGGAGACTTGTTCCATTGACTCTCAACGGAGAGTGGTTCTCAACTAGGAATGTTTTGAAATATAAAATGAATCATGAATGATGAGGAATTGAGGAATACCGAATCTTTCAAAAATAAAATAAGGTTTACAAAATGTTTTTCTGCAAAATACTTGATCTTGCTTAAGCCTTACCTTGACTACCCTAAGCTTTCATTCCTGAGTCTTCTCCCTTTTTCTTTAGTCGGGTAAGTCTTGTTGAGTACCTTTGTACTCAGGGTTTTATTACCCATGTTGCAGGTATGGCAGATTCCTCAGTATGCCTTGGACCCTGCTGTGTGACTGTTGTTCAGGAGGAGGCCGATGAGGCCGATGAGTGATTATTCACCCTCGGACGGGGTGATGTATCTTTACCTTTAGTTGTTGTCATATGCTACTCTGCCAACTCTATCTATTTGAACTATGGTCTGTAATAACTTCGCTTAAATTTATGATGAACCCTGGTTTGTAAAACTATTGTTATCTAAGTCTTCCGCTATTTACTCCGATGTTATTTGTCAAAATGTTAAAGAGATTGTAACTGAATTGTGAGATGATCCTGCGGACATCGGGCACTGATGTAGCCCAGTAGCGGAACCGGTCCTAATCTCTTGGCTGTACGGATCGACTGTCAGTGGTTGACAGTGATCAGTGGGCCATGGGATTAGAGCCGTTACGTTACAGGTAACGATGTGCAACCTCTGCAGAGTGTAAAACTAATATATCAGCCGTGCTCACGGTCACGAGCGGGCTTGGACTTCTTCGAGATTAGTTGGTTACTGGTTGGTTTTGGGTTCGGGTCATCTGATGGACTTCAGGTGCGGTTACCTGATGGACTTCAGGTGTTGGTTACTCGGTGTGACTCCGAGTGTGGTTTGCTCGGTGCGACTCCGAGTGTTGTTACTTTTCTACAGTATCTGTGTCCATAACCTAGTAAATAGGTGCATAGGATTAATAGGATTAATAGGATGTGTCGCTTAGGCGCTTGAGTCAAACAAAGAAAAGAGATTAGTCGTAACTGTCCGAGTTCTTAGACCCTCTTTCGTCGAGGGGTGCCAGGCTGAACCGACTGGCCGGCTCCTCGAGCTGTCCGGCATGCCGATTGCCCTGGCTTGTCATCCCGCGAGTCCTTTCGATCGGATGCGAGGGGGGATGCCTCGTACTACCCCGAGTGGGCGAGTATCGAGGTTCCCGGTGAGCTGGTAACGGGGAATCCAAGTGAGAGCTCGTGCCCCGTTCGATAGGGGTCGACTGTGGCCCGGAGGCGGTCTCATAAAGCATGGGTGCTCAGTCTGCAGGAGTGCCGGGTCCATTCGATAAGACCCGGTGGCTCGATGCCTCCCTCCGAGGGGATCTCACTGCATGTCGAGCTCCCCGCCTTGGATACACGTGAGGGGCCCCGAGGGCTTGGCCCTTGAGTGATGCCGCGAATGGCGCCCCTTGGTGTCCCTGACTCGGGTGCTCGAAGCCGGCTGTCGAACCCTCTTTCGTCGAGGGCCAGCCTTCGCTGCTTCGAGACTTAGGGCCGGGGCCCGTTTTTGGGTGCTCGAAGCCGGCTGTCGAACCCTTTTTCGAGGGCCAGCCTTCGCTGCTTCGAGACTTAGGGCCGGGGCCCGTTTTCTTCTTCCGGAAGAAGCCTTCGTTGCTTGGAATCCTTCTGCCCGTTGGGCGCGCCTTTTTAGGCGGAAACCGCCAGGGAGTGGAAATCGTGGCGCCAGGGCGGCGGGCGCGAAGTCGGAGCGGCGGCCGCAGAGGGCTCCGGCAGTCGAGCGAACGGTGAGCTACCGCGTGTTCCCTGCATCCGGCTCGAGACGTAGTTAGGTGGGCGCATTAAATGCTATGCGGTTACCTTTTTACGTCGTGGGAGATCCCGCCCGTCGGGGTTTCCCCTTATAAATATCGAGAGGGGGGAAAAGGAACCCTTTACTTTGCCTTTGCCTTCACCGCCGCCGTAGCCTTCACGTGCCCTCTCCTTCGAGCTAGTTGATTTGGGTTTTTCCGGCTGCCCGTCCGCTGCTCGGGTCCGCGCGGCGCCACCGCCATGGCCGCCCAGACACAAGTGCTGCCGGCCGAAGACTGGAGCTCGTCGAAGGTGACGCAGAGCGAGATGGACTCGTTGGTGGCCTAGGGGCTTCTGCGCCCCAACCCGGAGGAGGGACCCGCGTGGTGGGTTATCCCGTCGGCGGAGCACCGGGAGCCGCACCCGCCGGAGGGGTACGTGGTGAGCTTCACGCGCTACCACCGTATTGGGCTCGGCGTCCCGCCGAGCCGCTTCATGCGGGGGCTGGCCCACCACTTCGAGGTGGAGCTGCAGCACTTCTCCCCCAACTCCATCTCGCACGCCGCCATATTCGCCGCGGTGTGCGAGGGGTACCTGAAGATGGAGCCGCACTGGGAGATGTTCGTCCACCTCTTTCGGGGCGAGCTCTTCATCAAGGCTCTAAAGCCCAGCGGGAGGCGGCTCGTGCGCATGGGCTCCCTCGCCATTACTGCGAGGGCTGGGACCTCGTCGGTCAACGTCCCCCGCGAGTACCTGCGATACAAGCTTTCCACCAACCAGGCCGGGTGGGACGACCATTGGTTCTATCTGCGGAACGAAGGTGGTTTCTTTCCGCAGTACACCGGCAGGGTCCTCGCTCAACGCCCGGAGAAGTGGACCTGAGGCGTCGCGGCGGACAGGCAACGCCACCTGGCCCCGCTGATGAAGATGATGAAGACGCTGGTGGATGAGAAGAAGTTGACCGTGCAAGCGGTCATTTGGGCGTTCCACCAGCGAAGAGTTCTCCCGCTGGCGAACCGCCCCCTTCTTATGCATGAGATGGGGCCGGAGGCCAGGCTCGAGGCGCTTAACCGATCGAGGATGGCCGAGGAGAGGCTGCCCCGGAACGAGGGCATCTTTCGGGTGTCAATCACGATCCAGGGACCGTTCATCCCTGAGTACACCCACCTGGTCGCCATGGCACCCGACGAGGGGTGTCTCGACCTGGTGAGCCTCCCTCGAGCTGAGCCGTTCCGAGCCCCCTCCCCCTTTCTCCTCCTTCGAACTTTTTGCATTCTTCTTGTGGTTTGCCTCGTCACGCTTCTTCTTTTTTCAGGGGGCGTTCACTTGTCGCGCGTCGAGGCCCCCGGTGAGGGAGGACGCCGCGGATACTCAGGTGAGGCGCCTCTCTGCTCAGAAAGAGAAGGAGAGCAAGGACGCCAGGAAGAAGAAAGAGAAAAACAAAAACCTGCGTCGCTTGGCTCGGGAGCAGAGACTGGCAAAGGCTCGTCGCAATCGTCAGCCTGGAGACGGATCCCCCGAGCTGAGCTCCTCGAGCTCGGAGGAGGAGAGCGGTGATGAGGAGGAGAGCGACGACGAGGGGATGGATGCGCGCCTGAGACGCGCGGGGGTCGTCGACGATAGGGCTGACCGCTCCTCTATGCAGGAGGGTATGCTGGAGATCCCCCCGGCGAAGGGACCGCGCAGGACGCAGCCGCGGAAGACGGCGCCCATCCCTGCCTCGTCGGGGGCCCGAGGTCCGTCGAGCTCTGCGCCGGACGTGCCCCCGGTCGTGAGGAAGCCCCGAACTCGGAGCGCTTCTGTCACAGCTCCAACAGAGGCCGCCCCCGCGTCAGCCCAGGCGGGAGGTCTCGAGAAGGGCCGAGCCTGGAGGGGCGGTGACCACATCGGGAGGGGCTCCGGGTCCGACCGCCGCGAGCCATCGAGGTCGGGGTCGAGCCCGCGGAGGAGCGGGCGCCAGGAGGAGGTGTCGAGCCCGCACCATCACGAGCGTCGGGGAGGGAGCCCCCGGGCGTCTCGTGCCCAGGGGCGTGAGCGTCCCCGGAGTCCATCGCCGCATCGCCGTCGGGACACAGAAGCGGATGCGGGAGGGCGCGACCGCCAGCGCGTGCGCCGGTGCCCGCGCCGGGGCGGGCGCCATGATGACAGCACGAGGGAGGTGCGGTCGCCCTCCCGCGAGGTGGGGCGGAAGGAGGGGTCTCCCTCGAGGTCGAGCCACGGGAGGCGTCGGGAGCCCTCTCCCCATCCCAGCCCTGTGGAGACGGCCCAGGCGCAGGGCTCGAGCCGCGGGGTGGGCTCGAAACCCCTGAGTGGGTCCGGCGATTCCGGGAAGAAGCCCAGTCGCCGCTTTGGGTGAGTAATTTTCTTGGACCTCGTCGGAAGCGAGGCTTGACCTCTTTACTTTTGATGCACATGCCATTTCTGGTTTCTCAGGGGGAAGCGCTCCTACCCGGAGGTGGACCTCGCTTCATCTAAGCGGGCCAAGACCTCGAGCCCCGTGGAGGCACAAGCCCCTCGAGGTATGGCACCTTCCTCCGCTAGAGAAGCCGCTTGGCTGGAGAAGGCTCGAGCTGCCATGGCTCGAGGTGACCAGATGATCGTCGCAAATTTTGGTGAGGCCGTCGCCGTCGACCGCAGGGGTCGAGGCACTCTTCCTGGCTCTGATATCACCGTCATCTCGTATTGCAGGGGCCACAGCTCACGGCGTCGAGCCCGCCATCACCGTACCTACTGAAGCGCTGCCTCCTCCCCCCTCCTCCTCCTCCCATGATGGCGCCAGTCGGGAGCGCCACCCTTCCCCCCACCACGACGGCTGTTCCGGGGGAAGCGCCTGGGGCGAGCACGGCCCCGCTGACGCCTGGGGCGAGCACGGCCCCGCGGACCGGAAGACTGCGCCCCTCGAGGCTTCGACCAACACTGAGCCAGGTTGCGGAGGAGGAAAAGGGGGGAGAGGCGTTGGCGGAGGAGGAGCCGACGGTGGAGGACCTCCTGAACGAGCTGGAGCAGGGGCCGCTCCTCGCCGCGGGTTCGATGGTGGTGGAGGCGCCTGAGGCGCCGGCTAGCGACGACAAGGTGCCGGAGGGCCCGACCAGGGAAGAGCTGGGGCTCGTGCCGTCGGGCGGCGGGCCGCGTCGGGGCAGCTCGGGGCGGAGGAGGATCTGCCCGACATCGAGCTTGACCGACCAGTATGGCCGTTTCCCGGCGCGCCGAGCCCGTCTCTTGCCATGGTCTCCGTCGAGCAACCAGTCCAGCGGGGGGCCTCGCGCGAGGTGCGGTCCATCTTCCGGGAGGTGGCCGAACTCATGGCGGAGGCGGAGCGGTCCTGCTCCGAGGAGGCGGGCCGGTCTGCGCAGGTGTCCGCCGCCCTCGCGAGGGCCGAGGCGGAGCTTCAAGATCTCCGCGCTGAGTTGGGCCGGAACGTCCAAATGGCGAGCCGGCTTAACGAGGCAGAGGCGGAAGTCCGGGCGGCTCGAGGCGAGGCCGCTCGAGTCAAGGAAGAGGCCGCCGCCGCTCTCGAGGCGTCGAAGAAGGAGGCCGCGGACGCCCGAAGCGAGGCCGACTCCGCCCGGGCTGAAGCTGACGCGGCGAAGCAGGAGGCCGCTGACGCCCGTGGCGAGGCCGCCACCGCCCGGACCGCAGCGGAGGCGGCGAGAAAAGAGGTCGAGGTCGCTCAATGCGATGCCGCCGCCGCTCGGTCCGCAGCGGAGGTGGCAAAGAAGGAGGCCGAAGACGCCGAGAGTGTTGTCGCCACCGCTCGAGCTGCCGAGGGGGCGGCGCGGCAGGAGGTGATCCGAAAAGGATCTGGCTCTCGTGGAGGCGGGCAGCCTGATCGAGGAGCTTAGGTCCGAGAAGCTCCTCATGCTGGCCGAGAAGCGCAGGCTCGAGCAGCGCGCTGAGGGCCTTACCAGCGACCTCGCCGCCCTGGGGCAACATTGCGATGGTGAGGCTTACACCTTGTCCCTGTTTGGGTCTCGACGTTTTCTGTTACGCCGCAATCTCATTCTTCCTCGTTTCGTTGCGCAGGGGTCGAGGAGATGATCGAGGAGCTCCGCGGGACTGAACCAGGCTCTCTTGGACCAATCTACAAGACGAGACGATGGTGGCGGAGCGGGCTCGCACTTCCCTCGACCGGCTCGGCTCCACGTGGGGTGCTCCTCCAGTGGCTGCGGCAGAAGGTGCGGTGGCCCGAGGCGACGCCTTGGTCGATGCCTTGTGCTTCCTCGACGCAGCAGCGCGGGACCGCGTCCGGCAAGCTCTCCATCATGGCGTCAAGCAGACGCTCGCGGTTGTCCGCTCCGGCTTCCGCTTCCCGGTCCACGTTGTTGCCAATGGCTTCATCGAGATCGAGGGGAAGGACGAGGAGTGGAACAACCGCCGTGTCGACAAAATCTTGGAGAAGATGGAGAGGCCGGGGACGTCGCTCGCGAAGATCTTCGAGGAGGACGTGCTGCCTCCTGACGCCAGCAGCGGTGTCGAGGGCCCTCCTCCTTCCAGCTCGGGTGTCGAGGCTGAGCCTGCCCTAGAAGACCTCGGGGAGGAGTAGCGGACCGACGAGGACTGAGGCCTGCGTGCCAAATTTGGGCGTCGAGGCCCTTGTAAGAATTTTATGACATGAATGAGGGTACGTCGAGAGTCGAATGTATATATGATTTGTTTATTAAAAGAGTTGTTTTCTTTTCAAATGCGTTTGACCACTTCTCTTTGCTGCAAGCTCGAGTTTCTGCTAGCTTAGTCTGTTTTCCTTCGATATGTCGTGAGCCCCTCGAGGTGGGCGGGGGGGGACGTGGGCAGGGTACCGTAGCCCGGGGGCGTAGGAGGCCGTCTACGTCAACGCCTCCCGACCTTTGGAGGCTCGAGGTATTTTAGGATTTTGACGTCGCTAGTTCACTCGAGGCACGAGTCGAGATGAGGGTCGAATTTTTGAAAAGGAAACGCGCCTTTTCCGGAGTCTGGGGGGGTCCCCCTGTCAGCCCCCGAGGGAGGCTCGACCCTGAGCAAGGCAGGGTCGAGGCTACCTTCAGTTGCTAAGTAAAAATGAATGACAGTGCGCGAGTTTGTTCATTCATGTTTGACATGTTTGTATAAGGCAACAAAATGAACAAGGCCTCGAGGCCTTTAAGGGTAGAAGCGACGTAGCTGAGATATGTTCCACGCGTTCGCCAGGATCCTGCCTTGGTCATCGTAGAGCTTGTATGTTCCTGGCTTGAGCACTTCAGCCACGGTGTATGGGCCTTCCCACGGAGGGGTGAGCTTATGGCGCCCTCGATTATCTTGCAGCCGTCGAAGCACGAGGTCTCCCACTGCTAGGTCCCTTTTGCGCACGTGCTTGTCGTGGTAGCGTCGAAGTGTTTGCTGGTAGCGTGCGGAGTTGATGAGCGCCACGTCTCGGGCCTCCTCGAGCTGGTCCTTGGCGTTGGCGAGCCTTTCGTCGCTGGTTTGCTCGTTGTAGGCTCGAAGTCGAGGTGAGCCGTACTCGAGGTCCGTAGGCAAGACGGCCTCGGCGCCGTAGGTTAGGAAAAACGGAGTGAACCCGGTGGCTCGACTCGGCGTAGTCCTGAGGCCCCACACCACCGAGGGGAGCTCTGTAGCCCACCCCTTTCCGAAATTCTTGAGGGTCTTGAACAGCCTCGGCTTCAGCCCATGGAGTATCATGCCGTTGGCGCGCTCGACCTGCCCGTTGCATTGAGGGTACGCGACCGAGGCCCAGGTTACGCGAATGTTGTTGTCATCGCAGAAGTTGGTGAACTTTTTGCCCATGAATTGGGTGCCATTGTCGGTGATGATGACATTAGGCACTCCAAACCGGTACATGATGTTGGTGATGAACTCGACAGCCTTCTCGGAGGTGGGGTCTCCTATCGGCTTAGCCTCGATCCACTTGGTGAACTTGTCGATGGCCACGAGCACGTGTGTGTACCCTCCACTTGTCCTTTTGAGGGGACCCACAAGGTCGAGCCCCCAAACGGCAAATGGTGTGATAAAAGAGGTTGCGAGTTCGTCGGACTTTTTCATTTTAATTTGGTGGTAACCGGAATACGCATCAAGGAACGAAAGCACTTCGCACCCGGCAGTGGAATCGACAATCTGATCAATTCTAGGTAAAGGAAATGGAACTTTTGGACATGCTTTATTCAGACCAGTGTAGTCTACACACATCCGCATTTTTCCATTCTTTTTCCTGACTAGTACAGGGTTAGCTAGCCACTCTGGGTGAAATACCTCCTTGATGAACCCGGCCGCCAAAAGCTTGTGCACCTCCTCGCCGATGATCCTGCGCTTCTCCTCGTCGAAGCGGCGCAGGCGTTGCTTCACCGGTCTGGACCCGGCCTGGATTTCCAAGGCGTGCTCGGCGACTTCCCTTGGTATGCCCGGCATGTCCGAGGGTCCCCACGCAAACATGTCGATGTTCGCGCGGAGAAAGTCGACGAGCACTGCTTCCTATTTGGGCTCGAGGTTGGCACTTATGGTCAGCGTCTTGCCATTGGTCGAGGTCGGGTCGACGGGTACCTGCTTGGTGTGCTCGGCTGGCTCGAAGGTGCCGGCGTGGCGCTTTGCTTCTGGGGCCTCCTCGGTGGCCAAGGCTGCCAAGGCCTCGAGCGAGTCGAGGTGGACGTTGGCCTCCCCACGCTCGACGCACTCCACGTCGCAGTGGTACGCGTGCTCGTAGGAGGTGTCGACGGTGATGACCCCTTTTGGCCCCGGCATCTTGAGCTTCAAGTACGTGTAGTTGGGTACCGCCATGAACTTGGCGTAGCCTGGCCGGCCGATGATGGCGTGGTAGGTCCCTTGGAAGCCGACCACCTCGAAGGTGAGCGTTTCCCGGCGGAAGTTAGCCGGCGTGCCAAAGCAAACCGGCAGGTCGATGCGCCCGAGGGGGTGGGCCTTCTTCCCTGGTACGACTCCGTGGAACCCCCCGACGCTAGGTCGGAGCTGTCCCTCTGAAATCCCTAAAAGGTTGAGGGTCTCGAGGTATATGATGTTGAGGCTCGAGCCCCCATCCATCAACACCTTGGAGAACCGAACGTCGACGATGACGGGGTCGACGACGAGGGGATACGCCCCCGGGTTTATGACACGGTCCGGATGGTCGTCACGGTCGAACGTGATCGGAGCATCAGACCAGTCAAGATACCGGGGGGCGTCGTGGCAGAGCGCAAAGATCTCCCGGCGCTCCTTCTTTCTTTCTCGAGCTGAGAGCCCGACGGTCGGCCCCCCGTAGATCATGTAGCAGTCGCGCACCGGAGGGAAGTCGCCATCCACGTCCCCACCGCCGCGTCGATCGGTATCCTTGCCCTTGGGCGCGTCTTCTCTCTTAACGCCGAGCTTGGAGTAGTAGCCTTTCAATAGTCGGCAGTCCTTTAACTTGTGATTTACGGGGCCCCTGTGATAAGTGCAGGGGCTCTCGAGCATCTGGTCGAAAACAGCCCCGTCAGGGGGGCCTCGAGGCTTCTTAGGCTCGAGGGCGCCTGCGAGCACTTCTTCGTCGTCGTCGTCATTGGCGTCGCGCTTCGCCTTCTGACCTTTGCGTTTGTTCTTCTTCTTTTTGTTGCTGTTATTGTTGTCGTTGTTGGCGTCATTGCCTTTGTTCGTGACCTCCGGCGCGGCCACCACCTTGCCTTTGTCCGTGGAACGGCCAAAGAAGGCCCCCACTGCCTCGTCGCCTGAGGCAAAGCTGGTGACACGATCCATCAGGTCCTCGACCGTCCTGGGACGGTAGCGTCCTAGCTCATGGACTAGTTCTTGGCATGTCGTGCCCGCGAGGAACGCTGAGATGACGTCCTCATCAGGCACGTGGGGGAGCTCGAGGCGCTGCTTTGAGAACCGTCGAGCAAAGTCGCGGAGGGGCTCGTTCGCCGCCTGCCTGCAACGCCGTAGATCCCAGGGGTTGCCTGGGCGCACGCACGTCCCCTTGAAATTCCCGTCGAAGACCCTGACTAGATCGGCCCAGTCATCGATCCGATCTGGCGGGAGCCCCTCGAGCCACCGGCGGGCGGTGTCCGAGAGGTAAAGTGGGAGTTGGCGTATGATCACACTGTAACATCCCGGCCCAAGGCTTAATAGGAATAATAGGATACTCATACCAACAAGTTGCAACTTCTTTTTTGGAAGCCCATCTCTAAAGAACTCTAAAGTTAAGCGTGCTTGGCCTGGAGAAATTTTGGGATGGGTGATCGACCGGGAAGTTCTTCCCGGGTGCACACGAGTGAGGACAAAGTGCGCAGAAAAGACTGGTGTTGGTCTGTGAGGGAAGTCTATGTCCTAGAAAAGCTGCCAGATGTAAGTGGGCCCGACCGCGTGGAGGCGGGACGTTACAGAATGGTATCAGAGCCGACTCTCGCGGTTTCACGGGCACGTGTGTCGCAGTTGCTCAGACATGGTGGTCATGGCTGGTGTGGACCCGGAGTGGTCACACAGCATGGCACATGTGCTGGCACTGGACACACGGACGTGGCCAAGAGAGGATGTTCCTGGCTTGGGATTGATCGACGAGGACGTCGATCTCTTAAGGGGGTGAGGATGTAACATCCCGGCCCAAGGCTTAATAGGAATAATAGGATACTCATACCAACAAGTTGCAACTTCTTTTTCGGAAGCCCATCTCTAAAGAACTCTAAAGTTAAGCGTGCTTGGCCTGGAGAAATTTTGGGATGGGTGACCGACCGGGAAGTTCTTCCCGAGTGCGCACGAGTGAGGACAAAGTGCGCAGAAAAGACTGGTGTTGGTCTGTGAGGGAAGTCTATGTCCTTGAAAAGCTGCCAGATGTAAGTGGGCCCGACCGCGTGGAGGCGGGACGTTACAACACCCTCCTCCCATTCTATCTCAGTCATTTGCACTTTCATAGCTAGGGTTTCCTGCTCTCCCATTCCCTGCTATAGCTAGCTGAGATACGCAGAGAACCTTGCCTCTGTGTACTAGTGATTTTGAGGAAGTGAGGCCGTAACCTCACCATTGTAGCGTGTGGTAGCCACACGGTTGCAATTTCATGGTTGTGATTCGCGTTTTGTTCGTGTTCTTCGTGGAATCCTTTTCTCCACGTTTTTCCCGTTGCTCGATCTCTTTGCTCGTTTCATCTTTTGCAAATCCATTTGAACCAAGTTGTCCTAGGTCGTGGGGCACTTCTTTCCACCGAAGGAATTTACCTCTAACCTCACGGTCTAGGAGATCGATCGATTTTGGTTTCGGGTCAAGCTTTTCTCCCTTCCCCCAAAATTCTTCGATTCATCAATTTGGAGATAGGTTCGAGCCATGATCTCTTAGAGATAGCTCACTATCCTTCTTGTGACTCCTCTCTCTGAGTTTGATCCCTAGAGGATTTGTTTTGGGAGAGATCGAGTCAAATCGGTGGACGAACAGGGTGCTGTCGGGGTGACCGGACACTGTCCTCGCGTTGACCGGACGCGTCCGGTGTTTGAATGTCGCGCGGCGATCTTCTGTCTTGACCGGACGCTGGATTTTTGAATTGACCGGACGTGCTGTCTTCACTGTTCATCGGGGTGTTTCAGACGATCGGACGCTAGGCTGGTTATGACCGGACGCTGCCTGTGTGAGTCCGGTCAGAAATAGTAAGGTCCCAAATCTGCTTTTGCTTGATCGGACGCGTCCGGTGAGTGTTGACCGGACGCTAGGTGAGTCCGGTCAGTACTGTCTATACACAGTTTCGTCCGCCGTTCGTTCGTGTGATCTCAGATTTCGTTTTGGGTTTTTGCGCTGGGCTTCTAGAGTCGTGTAGTGTCTCGATGTGCTTCTTGGAAGCATCCACCCTACATCTAGGGTCGTGGACACTTGCGAGCTCTTGAGTTTGCTTTTGGGGTATTTCTCGGGACAGTGGCTACTAGTTTCCAGTAGGAAATTTTGAAGCTCCCATTCACCGCCCTCTGGTCGCTTTCTGGTTGCTTCTCGGTCCTTCAATTGGTATCGGAGCGGGTTAAGGATCTTCCACCTTAGCTGGTTCCAGATCCACAGAAGGCGACATGGATCGCGGCGTGGGCAAACCGCCGTATTTTGATCGGATGAACTATGCGTATTGGAAGATACGC
>CM019828.1:101214759-101250815 GCA_009763385.1 Coix lacryma-jobi var. lacryma-jobi | reverse complement strand
CGGATGCGCCGAGCCTTCGCCTCGAAGCCTCGATCGGGTCGGTTGTGTAAGCCTCGGTCGAGTCGAGCCAAGTTAGTCTCGGTTGAGTCAGTTAGTCTCGGTTGAGTCAGTTAGTCTCGGTTGAGTCAGTTAGTCTCGGTTGAGTCAGTTAGTCTCGGTTGAGTCAGTTAGCCTCGGCTGTCAGTGAGCCTCGGCCGAATCGGAGAAAGGTGTCTGAGCCTCGGCCGAATCGGTAAAATACGTAGAAGCCTCGGACGAGTCGCGCCGAGTGTGCCGAAGCCTTCGCCTCGATGCCTCGGACGAGTCGCGCCGGGTGTGCCGAAGCCGTGCCTTGTGCCTCAGCCGAAGCCCGTGCGTAGGATTGAGTTCTCTTTTAAAATATGTTTTGCAGAATCCATGTAAAGGCTTCAAAAATTCCTACAAGGCTCATTTTAAGTCCAACTCCTGTGAAACAAATTTTGTTAGGTCAAACATGTTTAGATCTATCAGTGAAAACTGTTGAATGCATTCTTGGTGATACTTTTATGTGTAGATGCATTTAATTTAGAAAAGTGCTGATAACTTGGTAAATGCATAACTAATTATGTATAAGTCAGAAAAATGTGATTCCAGTTTTGTTAGGTTTGTATGAATGTGTAGTTTCAGAGAAAAATATAATATGAGGTTATTCTGTGAATTAATTTGACAGTAGCTTTTAAAATGGTTAAATGTCGTTTCCTTGTTTATTTTGTAGTAAATAAAATATGAGGAATATGAACCTGAGAATTTAAGCACCTTGCTCTTGTACTAGGAAGCACAGCAGAAAAATAAGAAATCTGTTGTTTGACACTTTTTGCTAGGGTGTGTAGTTCAAAGGACCTTTCCATGACGGAATTTGTCTTTTTCATAGAGGATGGAGTTTAAGTCCAAATGAGTTGAAATTTGGACAGGGAGCTAGATTAGGTGTTGATAACTTCCAGTAATTTCTGTAGATTTTTCTGAAGCTGTCTAGATAAGGTTGCTGTTTAAAGCATGTGTAAATAGATTTATTTCAGCAAGTAATTAGAGGGTAATAAGCTCATTAAGTAGACTTTGATGTGGTGGCAACATCGCTTAACAAGTTGATCTTGATAGGTTAAATAGTTGGGATGATGTTGACTACCTTGTTGAAGAGTAGCAGTAGATGACATGTGCTTATCTCCTGAGTTGTTACTCCATGTTGCATCACCGTGCATCCCATGTGCATTCATGTTATTCATTCATGTACCGCATCATGCAGGGTCGGTAGTGGAAGCCCAAGACACGCAGGAGGAGCAGCGTCAGGAGGAGACACCCAAGGAGAGGATCCCGGAAGGAGACGCTGAGGACCTGCCAGAGTGCCGTGATCATCGCCCCGCCGACTTCGAGCGAGGCAAGCCCCGGAGCATTTTTCTCCTACGGTTTGCAAATTACCGTTTACAAGTTAACCTGATATGATTGTTGCATTAGGTTATAGGAGTTGTGTGATACCGTTGCTGCATTGATTATTCATCCTTGTCCACCTGCAAATATTATCTTGTGATCCCTGTTAGGTCTAGGCTCGATTACATGCTTAGCCCTGCTTAGACCGGTAAAAGTCGGGTGATTTCCTGTCTCCCGCATATAGGTGGATACTAAACATGCTTAGCCTCGTGCTATCATGGAATATAACCATGTGATAATTAATCTGAGACCGGGCGGGATGTAGGAGCAGCAGGACATGGGTTCTGTGTGCTAGTAGTCTCCCGTCTGTGTCGATTAGGACCCGACGAAGGCACACCTCAGTCATTTTGAACGCGTCAATCACTTAACGGAGCAGGTGCGGGTACCTCCCGTGAAGCCGAGTAAGGTGTTTCGAGCCGGTGACGGAGACGTTGACGCCTAACACCCAGGGCCTTATATGTACCGTGGGCAACTATTCTGATCGACCTGGCATGGTCCGAGGGCAGGCAGGGCCTGATCGACCTGGCATGACCGTGGGCAGTTAATAGCTTGAGCGACCTGGCATTGAGATAACCCTCGGTGTAGAAGGGTCCATGGCCGTCCCGCGATTTGGGTTCTCGAACCTCCTGAGTGGTCGCCAACGGCCACCTGGCAGGGTGTGTCGGGCGAGTGTGCGACATTTTGTCCCCAGCTGGTAGGAATCGATTATAATCGCCATCGCTCCTGGTTAGTGAGTAACTTGACTGAGCATGTGTTACCGTAGTAATATATGGAATTAATGATGGTTATGGTTGGTGAATCTGAAAGGCTATTGATGAAATAGTCACTCTTGCTTGAATAAGTAGTCAAGTGTTTGCTCTAGATCAGGTGCAAATCTAGATAATCAGGTTGACTACATAAAATTTACTGCTAATGCTCTAATAATGATTATTTAATAATAAAATGCTTTTATGCAAAAAGGAAAGTGTGGCCAACCTCAGATACAGCCTTGCATAATCCTTGGTGTCAATTATTTCTGGTTTATGACGGGTAAGTCTAGCTGAGTACCTTCTCGTACTCAGGGTGCTATCCCTTGTTGTTGCAGATGGGCAATGTTTCTTCGGCTACTGCGAGAACTGTCTGTATCCCGTCGAGGGCAGTGACTAGACCATGGGCATGGTCAATCCTTATCTTTCCTGATGCTTTTGTGGACAGATCAGGCATATGGCACCGTATTGTGAACTAAGGACTTGTGTTTCAAAACTATGTTGCTTCCGCTTTGAATTCAAAACTATGGTTTGTAATAGCTATCGAACTCCGATGTATTTGAACTATGTGCGAACTGAATGTACCTTGTGGGCATGTACGCTAATCTATTACGATCTTGGTTAAAGTTGAATGACATGAAATCCTTCGAGATTTCCGGACTACCGGGTTTGTACGAGCTTAAGTACTTGTAATCTCTGTGAAAGCAGCGATTCGGTGCTTAATCTGGTGCAAATTGGTCGGTTCTGTTACAGCTGGCATCGGAGCATGGTTAGCGTTACTGTTCACAAGTGTATTTGAAAAACCGTATTTTCAATTAAAATTTCCTATTTGACAAGAACTTATAGCTATATTAGGATTTGAAAAACCTTCTTGACCAAGAGTAAGGTGTGCCATTGATCAAGTCCTTATGCCCAATAGGAACTTAGGTGGCTATTTAAGTACTAACTTTGGGGGTCGTGCATCATACTTATTTTCTGTTTATTCTGTCGTCCATACGGCAAGGGTGAAATTGTATGGATGCTATTCCTCGGAATAGTAATGTATGGATCAATTGCCTCTACGCTAAAGGTAATGAGAGTTGTGAGAGCATGATTGGACAACCGCCAATCTAGGGGAGTGCTTGAAGGATGCTGACATGTATACCTGTTCCACACAAGTATATGTGAAAGTATTGATTGGGAGTAATAATTTCTGATGGGTGCATATACTGCTTACGTGTATACCGGGTATGCGCCTAAGTAGTATTAGATTTAAATTTCAGCAATGCATGATATTCATATTGTGGGCAGGGCTGAAATGGTTTTTCTGCAGGTACGCTAACCTGCGAACGTGTAGTACGTTTAGTTAACGTTATGAGTGAGCGTGTATGCCACCGTCTAGCCGATAGATTGTTAGGCAGTGAGGACGTATGTTACGCTCATGCATCATGATCATACAACTTTGCATTAAATCTTACTTCCTTCCTTATGGTTTCTGTCCCGTTTTTTCTAATAAAAGTTGTCTCAACTAATTTAAAACTGTGTGGATAAACTTCTTACAGATGGCACGCACCAAGCGCACTGCTCGCAAGTCCACGGGAGGCAAGAGGCCTAACTACATGCTGGGGCCATGGACTGATGAGGGGTCAGAGGACTTCTTGGGAGAATTTGGGATGCCCACTATTCTTTGGAGAGTTCTGCACCTGGTGGGATACCAGGAGGGTCAGGAGCCGCTGTACGACTGGCACCGTGTGCAGTTGTCAGAGGATCGTCACGTGTACACGGTGGAGGTCGACGTGCCTAGCCGTGAGGACCAGGATCACGTCTGGTGTCGACGGGTGTTTGCCTTGCAGGGGAGGACCCCCTGGGATGCAGCCAACCAGGTTGCTTATACCGTTCTTCGGGACATCATGGAGGATCATCCGGAGGTGGTTGCTCAGGCTACTGCTAGTATCTTCCCGACGACAGACCCTTACCAGGCAGTGTGGCGTCAGCCAGGCGCTACCGTATTAGAGGCTAGCTCTCTTGAGAGGGAGCATTGTGCTGGACCAGCAGGGAGTGCTATGGCTGCTCTGATGGCGACTTATGGGTGCCTATCGCACAGCTACGATCATCTGGATCATACCCTTAGTGAGGAGATGGCTGCACAGCATCGCCGGCAGGAGGAGCATACTACAGAGATAGACCTCCTCACTACACAGCTAGCTCAGTTGACAGTAGAGAGAGACCAGGCACTTCAGAGGGAGCAGGAGACTGCTCATCAGCTTGCCATTCAGCAGGGGTCGACTACTTTCTTGGCCTCGGTCATGAGGGAGACTGAGGAGGCGCTTCGAGGAGTTTGTGTTGAGGGCATTCGTGTTTCAGAGGAGAACAGGTTGCTGAGGTTGCGAGTGGGAGACCTGGAGCTCCAACTCCATCACCTACAGGACTACAACGATCGTTTGTAATAACTATCGAACTCCGATGATGTATTTGAACTATGTGCGAACTGAATGTACCTTGTGGGCATGTACGCTAATCTATTACGATCTTGGTTAAAGTTGAATGACTTGAAATCCTTCGAGATTTCCGGACTACCGGGTTTGTACGAGCTTAAGTACTTGTAATCTCTGTGAAAGCAGCGATTCGGTGCTTAATCTGGTGCAAATTGGTCGGTTCTGTTACAACACCCTTCAAACTTTTGTTCGGCGAAGAAGCCGTGTTACCAGAGGAGCTAAAATACGTTTCACCAAGAACAACCCTCGCAAGTGATGAGCCAGCCATGCTAACTGACAAGGACTTGCTAGAAGAAACAAGATGCAGCGCAGTTCACAACCTTCGCAAGTATCAGGAAGAGACCAAAAAGTGGAGAGATAAAAAGGTCAGAATGAAGAACCTGCAGAAGGGTGACCTCGTCCTCATCCGTAAACAAAACGCCAGCATGGCCGGCAAGTTCCAGCCTAAGTGGACAGGCCCGTTCCTGATCGCAGAATGCAATCGCCCAGGCTCTTTCCACCTCTCCGACAGCGAAGGTAATATCCTACCACACACCTGGAACATCGACGACCTTCGCAAATTCTACCCATAGCGGAGCCTCAGCGAGCCCTCGCGTTATGTAATCTTTGTCACTTTCTATGTTATCTACTATCATGTACTTAACAAAAACAGGAGCTGCACTCTTTTTCCTTACGAAGGGGCGTAAGGTTTTTTAATGAGGCAGTATCCAAAGCATTAATACATGCTAGAACCCCCCCAAAAAAAAAAAGCAAAATCTCCAACTTTCTACTCCCAAGCATCGAAAAAGCGGATCTCTTCCAAGAGCGCTACATTCGATGAAAACCTGCTAAGATTGCTTCGAAAAACATTCCTGTTCTTTTCAAAGCAAACTTCACCTCCGCCTAAGGTAAGGGGAGGAAAGTCGAGCACCCTGGCACAAACGACAGGGGCTCGCAAAAAGCAAACTTACCTCCGCCTAAGATAAGGGGAGGAAAGTCGAGCACCCTGGCACAAACGACAGGGGCTCGCAAAAAGCAACTCACCTCCGCCTAAGATAAGAGGAGGAAAGTCGAGCACCCTGGCACATACGACAGGGGCTCGCAAAAAGCAAACACACCTCCGCCTAAGACAAGGGGAGGAAAGTCGAGCACCCTGGCACAAACGACAGGGGCTCGCAAAAAGCAAACACACCTCCGCCTAAGACAAGGGGAGGAAAGTCTAGCACCCTGGCACAAACGACAGGGGCTCGCAAAAAGCAAACTTACCTCCGCCTAAGATAAGGGGAGGAAAGTCGAGCACCCTGGCACAAACGACAGGGGCTCGCAAAAAGCAACTCACCTCCGCCTAAAATAAGGGGAGGAAAGTCGAGCACCCTGGCACAAACGACAGGGGCTCGCAAAAAGCAAACACACCTCCGCCTAAGACAAGGGGAGGAAAGTCGAGCACCCTGGCACAAACGACAGGGGCTCGCAAAAAGCAAACTTACCTCCGCCTAAGATAAGGGGAGGAAAGTCGAGCACCCTGGCACAAACGACAGGGGCTCGCAAAAAGCAAACTTACCTCCGCCTAAGATAAGGGGAGGAAAGTCGAGCACCCTGGCACAAACGACAGGGGCTCGCAAAAGAAGCAAACTTCACCTCCGCCTAAAATAAGGGGAGGCACGAAGTCCCAAAAGAGTCAAGCACCCTGGCACAAACGGCAGGGGCTCGCAAAAAAGCAAACTTCACCTCCGCCTAAAATAAGGGGAGGCGCGCAGTCCAAAAAGTCAAGCATTCTCCGTCTCGCCCGAGCCCTCCAAGCCAGGCCTCGGGCGGGCCCACATTCTCCGTCTCCCCCGAGCCCTCCAAGCCAGGCCTCGGGCGGGCCCACATTCTCCGTCTCGCCCGAGCCCTCCAAGCCAGGCCTCGGGCGGGCCCACTTTCTCCGTCTCGCCCGAGCCCTCCAAGCCAGGCCTCGGGCGGGGCCACATCAACGCGATTAAAAAGCAGTGCGCGAGCCTCGCTAAAAGAAAAAGGGGGCGTCGCTGTTTTTTCAAAATAAGCTCACATGAGCAAGTGCGCGAGCCTCGCTAAAAGAAAAAGGGGGCGTCGCTGTGTTTTTCAAAACAAGCTCACATGAGCAAGTGCGCGAGCCTCGCTAAAAGAAAAAGGGGGCGTCGCTGTTTTTTCAAAACAAGCTCACATGAGCAAGTGCGCGAGCCTCGCTAAAAGAAAAAGGGGGCGTCGCTGTTTTTTCAAAACAAGCTCACATGAGCAGGTGCGCGAGCCTCGCTAAAAGAAAAAGGGGGCGTCGCTGTTTTTTCAAAACAAGCTCACATGAGCAAGTGCGCGAGCCTCGCTAAAAGAAAAAGGGGGGGGCGTCGTGTTTTTCAAAACAAGCTCACATGAGCAAGTGCGCGAGCCTCGCTAAAAGAAAAAGGGGGCGTCGCTGTTTTTCAAAACAAGCTCACATGAGCAGGTGCGCGAGCCTCGCTAAAAGAAAAAGGGGGCGTCGCTGTTTTTTCAAAACATGCTCACATGAGCAAGTGCGCGAGCCTCGCTAAAAGAAAAAGGGGGCGTCGCTGTTTTTCAAAACAAGCTCACATGAGCAAGTGCGCGAGCCTCGCTAAAAGAAAAAGGGGGCGTCGCTGTCTTTTCAAAACAAGCTCACATGAGCAGGTGCGCGAGCCTCGCTAAAATAAAAAAGGGGGCGTCGCTGTTTTTCAAAACAAGCTCACATGAGCAAGTGCGCGAGCCTCGCTAAAAGAAAAAGGGGGCGTCGCTGTTTTTCAAAACAAGCTCACATGAGCAGGTGCGCGAGCCTCGCTAAAAGAAAAAGGGGGCGTCGCTGTTTTTTCAAAACAAGCTCACATGAGCAGGTGCGCGAGCCTCGCTAAAAGAAAAAGGGGGCGTCGCTGTTTTTTCAAAACATGCTCACATGAGCAAGTGCGCGAGCCTCGCTAAAAAAAAAAGGGGGGCGTCGCTGTTTTTTCAAAACAAGCTCACATGAGCAAGTGCGCGAGCCTCGCTAAAAGAAAAAGGGGGCGTCGCTGTTTTTTCAAAACAAGCTCACATGAGCAAGTGCGCGAGCCTCGCTAAAAGAAAAAGGGGGCGTCGCTGTTTTTTCAAAACAAGCTCACATGAGCAGGTGCGCGAGCCTCGCTAAAAGAAAAGGGGGGCGTCGCTGTTTTTTCAAAACATGCTCACATGAGCAAGTGCGCGAGCCTCGCTAAAAGAAAAAGGGGGCGTCGCTGTTTTTTCAAAACAAGCTCACATGAGCAAGTGCGCGAGCCTCGCTAAAAGAAAAAGGGGGCGTCGCTGTCTTTTCAAAACAAGCTCACATGAGCAGGTGCGCGAGCCTCGCTAAAAGAAAAAGGGGGCGTCGCTGTTTTTTCAAAACAAGCTCACATGAGCAAGTGCGCGAGCCTCGCTAAAAGAAAAAGGGGGCGTCGCTGTTTTTCAAAACAAGCTCACATGAGCAAGTGCGCGAGCCTCGCTAAAAGAAAAAGGGGCGTCGCTGTTTTTTCAAAACAAGCTCACATGAGCAGGTGCGCGAGCCTCGCTAAAAGAAAAAGGGGGCGTCGCTGTTTTTCAAAACATGCTCACATGAGCAAGTGCGCGAGCCTCGCTAAAAGAAAAGGGGGGCGTCGCTGTGTTTTCAAAACAAGCTCACATGAGCAAGTGCGCGAGCCTCGCTAAAAGAAAAAGGGGGCGTCGCTGTCTTTTCAAAACAAGCTCACATGAGCAGGTGCGCGAGCCTCGCTAAAAGAAAAAAGGGGGCGTCGCTGTTTTTCAAAACAAGCTCACATGAGCAGGTGCGCGAGCCTCGCTAAAAGAAAAAGGGGGCGTCGCTGTTTTTTCAAAACAAGCTCACATGAGCAAGTGCGCGAGCCTCGCTAAAAGAAAAAGGGGGCGTCGGTTTTTTCAAAACAAGCTCACATGAGCAAGTGCGCGAGCCTCGCTAAAAGAAAAAGGGGGCGTCGCTGTTTTTTCAAAACAAGCTCACATGAGCAGGTGCGCGAGCCTCGCTAAAAGAAAAAGGGGGCGTCGCTGTTTTTTCAAAACATGCTCACATGAGCAAGTGCGCGAGCCTCGCTAAAAGAAAAAGGGGGCGTCGCTGTTTTTTCAAAACAAGCTCACATGAGCAAGTGCGCGAGCCTCGCTAAAAGAAAAAGGGGGCGTCGCTGTCTTTTCAAAACAAGCTCACATGAGCAAGTGCGCGAGCCTCGCTAAAAGAAAAAGGGGGCGTCGCTGTTTTTTCAAAACAAGCTCACATGAGCAAGTGCGCGAGTCTCGCTAAAAGAAAAAGGGGGCGTCGCTGTTTCTCCAAACCAAGCAAGTACATGAGCAAGTGCGCGAGCCTCGCCAAAAAAAAAGCAGGGCGTCGCTGTCAAAACAATGTAACAATATAAGAAACGTCAAGTAGCACAGCAAACATGGCACAACCCTTACGTTTTCTCATACCGTTACAAAACAACGTTACAACAACGAACATATCCCAAAATAAAAAATCTTTACAAGGAACCACCGCTCCCTCAATCAACACCAAATCATCCAAACCTTCGGCCTCCACCTCAAACCCTCCCTCCACCGGAACCAGGGGTCCCCACAACAAAGGAGCTGCAGGGACAATTGGCAACTCCCCGGGTAAAACCCTCGCCCTATACATGTACCTATGCCTCGTCTCATTAACTTCCGAAGGTTCTTCCTTGGGATCACAAGCGCCCCATCCGAACTAACTTCAAGCTCCCTTCGCCCGAACAAATATTCCAAAGCTGTGTTCTCGTCAATATCATCATCACCGCCAGCTTGCGAGGTCGAAGAAGACCCAAACAAATAACGATCGGCTTGGCGGTCTGTATAATCTGTTTCGCGCCAAAATCGACTCGACCTACTATTTTTTAAATCATATCTCCGCACCTTCGACCACCAAAAACGTTCAAAGGAAAGCGAAGGATATTTAAATCTAGCGCGAGCCCATGATTCACCAGTAATAAAAAACATCTTGGTAGTTCAACATCAGCGGGGTCACGTCGAAAACGTCTAGCACGGTTCCGTCAGGAACCTGCATGTTGCACAAAAATACGAGATGTCTCAGCCTCGTCAAGTCTTTACAAACAACCATAGTATCTACAAAAAGGCCTCCCTCGCCCCAACAAACCCAGGCATCACACCTGCCCAGCTTCCCCTCGGTTGATGTCCAAACCCTCGCCAGCGGCAACAGTCGAGGTCCCAGCTGACGCCTCCTCCGCCGTGGATCCCTCCGCAGCAGCCTCGACGTTTGTCGTAGTCTCCTCTTCCATCGCCGTCGCCCGCGCAGCATCTCCTTCAATGATCGGCCCGCCCCCGGTCAACGCCTCGATCTCGGCGAGCGTAACCCCCGCACAGCTTGGCTCAGGGGCGGCTTCGGAGTCACCCTCGGTGCAGCTTCCATAGGCGGCGAGGGCATCGCATCTCGTCGAGCCTATAAGCAAAACAAAAGACAAATCTCGTCAAAATTCAACAAACAACCCCCCTAAAACAAAAGCAACATAAATCAAAAAACCTAAACAAAAATGCGAACCTGGCGCGTAGCCTCGGCAGCTTCTTCGAAGGCAAGAGCTCGGCCACCTCCGGAGATCCAAAACTTGCGAAGCAAGCGCATCGCACAGTTCCGGACTTCTGCGTCATCAACCTTCATCTGGCGAACCTCTTCAACCGTCAGAAAGACATGGCTCGGCCTTTTGACCTTGCGAAGATGATCACAATCCGCCAGTCGAAGCGTGCTCGCCATCGCCAAGGCCCCGGCGTAGCCACCAAAATCGGCTGCGTTGGAAACTAGCGAGCTAAACACATCAAGCTCGTTGCCCAGCCAGCCCTCGAAGGCCTCTGCATCAGCTGCAGGCAATGGCTCTCCGGCTGAGCCCCCAGCCTCGGTCAGACAACAATCAAGTTTACGCTTGACGTTCTCCATGCTCGTTCGCCAAGATTTCTTCAAATCAACTAGCCGACCCTCGGCCTCCGCCAAAGCCTTATCTTTCTCCTTTCCCGCGGCAATCAGATCAGCATTACGCTTCGCCAGCTCAACCGCATCCTCTCGAGCCTTCGCGGCCTTCTCTGAAGCAATCCTCATTTCATTTTCTTTGTTCTCTAGGCTACGCGCCAGTTTACTGTTCTCTTTCTCAAGTTCAGTCATATGGTTCCTCATAAACTCCATGTCGGAGCTAACCTTCCGCCTCGCTGAGCGGTTCAAGAGCATCAGCTCCGCCAACTTGACGTCAACGTCATCGAAGGTGTCGCCAACCGCTTGATCTGCAAGAAGAACCTCCGCCTCCGGCACACAAATGCGGCCGAAGATCCGGCCCAAAAAACGCCTTTCCTCCGGGCTACACTGCAAGTGGCAATCCCGAAGGTCCGGACTGGTGAACAGTGCAATCGCCGGATCAGAAATCCCAAGCTTCTTAGCGTATTCCGGGAGGCTCGACCGGCTAGCCTCGCCAAACGGCCTTTTCCCCGGGACCGCGCAGAGTCAAGTTCCCCATCGAACTCAGACCCCTCCACCCAAAGGTGCGAGCCCGCGAAGCTGGGAACCACACCTCGTCGAGGGCTACCTGGCTCAATATCTCGTGCAATCTCAACGCGCCTAGGTAACCACCGCACCAACACCCGGCGAGGCTCCGCCTCCAATAGACACCTCCTCATCCGTGTCATGCCCGTCAGTAGAACCCTCGCTGCCTTCATCAGACGAACCCTCGCCTGTCTCCCCCTCCTTTGCGTCCTTCTCCTCCACCTCATCATCATCAGATTCATCCTCGTCGCCCGAAGTTTGGACCAAAGCACCGATCCCTCCAACGCGAGGCACGCGTCCCCCGACTGAACTGGCACCCCGGCCGCTCCGAGCCGCGGCCAAAAAAGCTGCCCACAGCAACAGTGCCAGCAGCGACCTTCGTCGCAAGCACCTTCGCTCGGCCACCAGATCCCCCACGGCCTCGACCACGGCCTCTCTTCGGCCGTGAGACGATCTCCGGTCCTCCCGAAGCCCTCCGTTTCCTCTTCTTCGGCGCGTCGTCGCTCGAAGGAGCGGGCCAGTCGGCGTACCGGATGCCAAGAATGTCAAACATTCTGTTCACGCGACCTTCGCCGCCCACCAAGCTATGGATAGCCTTCACTTCCAGTGGGAAAGCTTCCCCACGAGCTCGTCTGTCCACTGCTGAACTCGTTTGAAAACAGCTTCGTTCCCGTCCTCGCGCCTCGGAAATTTCTTAAGAGTTTTTTCCCAAACCTTCTCCAGATCCAAACAAGGTTTCTTCAAGCCCCTACCGTCGTACTTTGGGTCATTCTCCACAACGAACCAAGTCTGCCTCCGGCCAAGAGGCCAAATCTTGGCACAGCAATACTCCTCCACTAAATCACGCGCACACTGAGAACGCGCAACGACCCTCAGGCAATCAACAGCAGCATGGGCCTCGATGCTCATCTTAGCTTCGGCGCCCACATCTCCAAGCACCGGAAGCTCGCCGCAAAGCTCGGAGCTGTCACTGAGTTGTAATAGAACCAGAACTCCTGCCACCCGCTGCTCCACTTGTTCTTCTGCGCTTGCACCGGCAGCTCCGCGCCGGCGCGATGGCAAAAAGTGTACACCGCAAATTGTCCAAGGCTGGTCTTGCCCTCGCTGTCCGTAATCTTGCGAGGCTGCATGTGAACGCGATGAGTGCGAACAAAACCCTCGACATGAGGGACAACCCCCTGAGACCTGCAGGCCCAGACGTAGACCGACATCTTTGTGAAGCAAGAAGGCGTGAGCTGATGAAACCGCAGGTTGAACCTCCGCAGGACCGAAGTCACAAAGGAGTCAGCTGGGAAGCGAAGGCCAGCCGAAAAGAACTCTTCAAACACCACAACCTCATCTGCATCCGGCTTCGGCACGGTCTCCCCACTGCTGGCCCTCGCCTTGCCTTCCTCAACCCAGCCCCACCGCACGTAAGATGCAATCTCACTTGCACAAACCCGGCTCAGACCAAACTCGAAGGTAATCCCCTCATCCGCGGCTGTGGGAGAAACAGCGCGAGCAGTTTGCTTCAACCTAGCCATCTCTTCAACTGTTAACACTACCGAACAACGAACGCCTGTCTCAACCCTCGCAGACAAGCTCAAACAAACCTTCGCTACAAGCAAATTGCAACAGCAGGATGGCTACAGCAGCAGAGAGCACAACCAAAACTCCCCACCTACTCGTGCTATTTATAGGCCGGGAGACGAGCCCCTCACCCGACGAAGTCGGCACAACAACAAAAACGCAGCGCAGCGCAAAAACGAAACAGGCTACAATAGTATAAAACAACACCACAACGGCCCAGCCCAAAGCAGCCGCGGGCGTCGCTGCCGAGGGCCCCGTTTTTGTCCCCATTAAAAGGCGCTGCTTGGGCCTAAACACGTTCTTTTAGATCCAAGGCAACGAGGGGCTACTGTTGGGGGAAAGGACCCTCGGCAGAAGCGCCGCTCGAACTGGTGCTCGAAATTAGCCCTCGCGCAACGCCTGGTGTGCTCGCGAGGTCCCTCTCCTATTGGAGACCGTTACCCTAACCCCCGGATACGGGTCAACCCTCGTCGCTTTGTTGTGCTTCCGTGCAGATCTAAGACGACGATCGCACTGCAGGAAACCTTCACTGACTCACGACGCCACCCTCGTGTGGAGCGAAGGTCCAGGCAAGCCGCAAGTGTGCGTCGCCCCAGAGGGCAAGCGAAGCCGAAGGTCCGGCGAGCGCGGCCGAAGGTTAAACCTTCATTCTTCCCCGGAGGCAGGTAAAGCCGGAGGTGCGCGGGCCCAAGGGCGAGCGCAGCCGAAGGTCAAGACCGCCGCACCTCTCCCCGGAGGTGAACAAGGGCCAGGTGGCGGCGCGCTGGAGTGTGACCGATTAGGGTTTCCACCTCAGCTGTGTATTTACGTTTTTGCCCTTCCTCCCTGCGCGGAGGCGAGGAATCTTTGTTGTACCCTTTTGTAATTTGGCCCGTGCCCCTTGGCATTCCCTATAAATACCAAGGGGATGAACAGTGTAAGGACCGACTTTTTGGGAATTTGAGCACCTTCCACTTTCGTCTTACCTTCGCTACTGCATCCGACACTTGGCCGCCTTCGCTCTTTCCCCTGCACAAGTGCGGAGGTTGGGCAAGTGCGTTCCAACAATCAGATAACAAAATTATACATGCTTAATTATGCTCTAAATTCAACCATGAATGGTGCCTTTCGTGTCTTTATACAAATAACAAATAAACTTATTTGTTTGATGTAAAGATAAAAGATAAAAGGCATCAATCACCATCATTAGGACCACCACAAATTTTAATGAAGTGTTTTTTATTGAGTAACACCATCATCTAAATATTATACGAGTATCCCGTTGCAACGCACGGGTACTTAACTAGTAGGAGAAAAAGGAAGCGTGATTAAAATACGATGACTTAATTTTTTTATCGGACTTTATTTATGTAACTCTCGAAAAAGATCAGTCGTACTATAAATATAAAGGGTGACCGTAATTGACAACAAATAATTGCACAAATCAAACTACTATATTATTTTGCATCTACTATTGTTTCTTAGCTCTAGTTTTGTTTCTTGTTCTTCCTTGTCGTCTACTTCGTTGCGACAGCAAGCACAAGGTCTTAGGATTGATCAGGCCGACCTAGTGCAGCCCATCATCGCCGTTCTCCGTGACGGGGTCCCTCCCGGGAGCATGGGATGTCGGGTTCCTAGAGTTCTCATTGGCATCTCTTGCGTATCGTGCTCCCGACGAGACTCCTCTTGCGACGTGTCTTGCGCATCGCGCTCGTTGCCGGGGGCACAGGTAACATGTTGTCGGTGTTTGTTAACCGGCAACTCGTCTTGAGTAATCTCAGACGATTTGTTCGGTGGGGATCGGCGTTCGTAGGACTCGGCGAGTACACAGGGACAGTGATTTATACTGGTTCAGGCCGCTGAATAGCGTAATACCTTACGTCCAGTGTGGCGTGTGCCTTGTGTATGATTATGATTCAATGTTCGATCCTCTAAGCCCGCGCCTGCTTCCCCTTATATATCCGGGTGAAGCATTGCACAGACCGAGTCCTAGTCGGTTACAACAGAGGAGTCTTATTCTAATTACAAGACTTCCTTTAAGAACTCGACTAAGTTACAGTGAGAATCCTAATCCGAGTACGCTTCGTATCAAGTCTTCGGATCTCTCGTGTCGTCCGGGATTAGTCGGAGGGATCAACTTCTGATGATATCTCTGACATCCTGGTCCGTCAAGCCTCCGAGCTCTTCATCATTTTCTCAGATCATTATCTTCTGGTTTCTCTTTGAGAATCTCCAAGTAATATCTTGAGAAATCTTGAAGTGCTCCGTAGATAAAGAACTTCCATGGCGTGCACTTTTTCCTGAAAAGTGCACCCATAGGGTGTAGCCCCCGAGCCTCTTGTTATTTATAATAACTTTGAGGATCTTTTGAGCCTTTTCCGAGTAATTCTTGGGTAAGAAAAAACATTTTCTTTATAGATTATACCCTGCAGCCCCCGAGCCTGAGTTCCGAGTACTTTAGTAGTCGGCACTTGGGATCTTCAGAAATATATGATCAGATAATCTATTAAAGAAAATGAGGAGTCGGAATATGTCACCAATTCGTTGCTTAAACCGTCCGAGTAATAAATATTCAGCTTCAGGTGGGTAATGTTTTCAACAAACATCCCGTATCACCCCCACTGAATAAAAATTACCATGGGGCCAGCAATAATTGACCGGTGACTGTTCCAGCTGTGTGTAATAATGATGTTTGTCGTTTTCTGCAACTGCAAACTTTGTCGTCTTTGTCTTGAAGTGCTTGTGGGAAACAGCTCTGTTACCTATACCGAGCTTCACATGCACCACAGTACATTGGTTGAATTATTGCTCCAGCGATCACTTTTGTTGATGAACCATGTCCATAGACCAAGAAGAATCCGCCTATAAATACCCTGCCTGGGAAGCAAGGAGTTCATATCCTATAGGAGTGTAGAACTTCTCTTAGTCCCATGAGGTTTATAATAGTGATAGCGGAGATGGCCGAGCCCTCGGGTGTCGTCCTTCTGTAAAGTAAATAAGGTGTCCAGAAGAACTCTTGTGAAGGGACCATCCGCCAGGGTGGTTTCCAAGTGGTCGCGAGCAGAGGGATAAAGCGGTGCACCTAGAAGAACTCTTGTGACTACCACTCGTAGATAACCTCGGAGTCACAGGTTGTCAAAAGGGCAGCGAGGGTGATGGTCTTGCCCGCAGTTCCTTGAGCACTGGGGTGGTGCCTGAGATCCTCCTTGGGATGCACTAAAAAGATAGTGCCTACCCAAGGTTCTGTGTCTGCTTTACTGCGTCTCACTGAACCCGGTCCTTAGTGCAATAGGCATCAAGGCTCTGTACCTTGATTGCACTAGAGCAGCGTTTTACATCCTGATTGTACTTGTGCTTTTAATTGTTGTATCTCAAGATGTTGCCATGTATCTTTGTTGTAATTCTGAGTAATAATAAATAAGATCCGGGTACTTGGAATATTTTTCGAGTCCTCTGTCTTGTTATCCGAGTACTAAATGTGTCTTGTGAAAGAAGGAAGCTTGTCTGTTTAGCTGGAGCTGACGCCGTTTGTAGCGCTTTCTCACCCGTTAGGGTTTTGAACAGTCTCTTAACGCCGTTTGCGAGAGATGAACGGTTGCCGAAACAGATCTATAATAAGCCGCCGTCAGGCTGTATGTCCCTCACACTTTCATCAAGCCATTGCCTTCAGAGTTAGAAATCCTCTAGCAAACCATTAGTTGATGCGTAGAAAATCTCTCGTCATCAACATGGGTCCCAAGAGACAAACCGCTGGTAATAAGAAGAAGGTTAGGATCACCACCACCGGAAAGCCGAAGCACCCTAATCCCCCAACTGACGTATTGGCGTGGAAAAAACCAGACACCATCTTGTCAGAGCTGGCGTTCTTGGCGCAACAAGGGTTACTTCAAGCACAACCACTTGATGGATGGAGAGTGCCTACCGATCACCGCGCTCCTGCCCCCAACACTACTGAGATAGTGATGTTCAAGTCCTTTGTCAAGCGGGGATTGGGGCTTCCTGCTTCTGACTTTCTTCGTGGATTGCTGCACTATTATGGTTTGACTCTCAACCATATCACTCCCAATGCCTGCTTCCACATTGCAATTTTTACCCATCTGTGTGAAGCTTTTTTGGGTATCTGCCCGTCTTTTACTCTCTTCCGCTATTTCTTCTGGGTGAAGTGTCAACCCAGTGATGCTAGTGTAGAGGTAGTTGGCGGTACTAGTATCCAGTTAAGGCTAGAGGTAGCTAGTTAGTACATAGCTGTAGATTTGTTGCATTCTGTCAAAGACTGGGCTTCTGACTGGTTTTATATGGCAAACCCTCCGCCGGCGCTTCGTCGCCACGACGGGTGGCCTCCGCAAAAGCGCCGTGAATGGAGAGACAAGATTACTGCTGAAGGATTAGAGGTTATCCGTCCTCTTATTGAATCCATAGAAGCATTAAAGCTCGACGGCCTGACCGGGTACTTTGTCGTCCAAGATTTTGTTGCGCGACGTATCCATCCTCTGGAACAGCGAGCCAATTTTGGCTTCGAGTACCTGGGTAAGAATGACCCGGGACGTCATGCCGTCGAACAGTTGTCAGACTGTGAAGTCTTATGGAGGGTGAACCGGCTTCTCAAGAGTTGTGAACACCTTGCTCCAATGGTGACAACATTCTCTGTCATTAACCCTCCGCCTCAGGTAAGTATATGATTTACCATGTCCTCGAGGTTCTGAATAGATATCCTTCTGACCTAACTGAAAGTTCTTCTTTTCTAGGGTCAGGGTAGAGATGACAATGATTGTCCTCCTCTGCCTCCAGCGGCTGAAGAAGGTGGAGGCATAGTTTTGGGGGTCCTATCCGAAGTGAGGATCTTCCCAACAAACCAAGCTCTCCTAAAGATCTTGACTGGCTTGACACAGATTTGACTGACTCTGATGTCATGCTTATAGACCCGGAAGCTGAGGGTAGCCGGAAGAGGTCACCGACTCCACAGTAAGAAGCCGAAGGACCCGTCCATAAAAAGGCTCGCACCGGTAATCGCTGTGCTTGTCGAAAAGTTCTTTTATCGCAAGAGTTGTCTGATAAGCACTATAATCCGGGTGCTCCTGATAAAGGGAAACCCGAGAACTTTGTATTCCTTTTGGATTTTGATAAACTCTTGTCTTATATATGTCGCTGTATTAGATGCTGGAACTACTCAAGGGACTTCTAGCAGCACGATCCCTGAAGAATCTCCGGCTTCAGATCCGCTTCTAAAACAGCCTCTCTTGAAGCTAACGAAGCCATTGAAGCTCGTGAAGTAAGTCTTCAGCTTTTGTAGAGTGTTCACAGATTTCTGATACTGACGTGAGTACTTGTCTATTTGTAGGAAAACAAAACCGGATGCAACAACCTCGAGCACCGTTCCTGATTCCCAGGCGGTAGAGGAGTCGGGGTCACTGGCCAAGGATGATTCCAGCGTGCCGCCGACCTTTAGCCAGGTAGATCCGCTGCCTGGCTCTTCTTCGTCCAAGTCTCAGGCTGATGCGGCTCCTGATGCGGATGTTCTCCCATTGCCTCAGGTTGGTTGGTCGTACTCCATCTTTTGTTCTCCTACTCAGCTGGAGTTTGACCGAGTGTTCAATGACTGGTTTTTCCGTACGCGACAGCCGGATGAACCAGCCCTGGACATGGTCCTAACAGACATTTGCACAGAGACTTCAGCTCATCAACAGGGAGAGTCCTTAGATGCGCCTGAGTCTTCGCGCCAGGGGGAAACTCTCGATGTATCCGGGTATAATCAGGACCTTACCCGGTTGAAGGAGTTGAGTGATCAAGTGAGGGCTCCTGTTGAAGCTCTTCACCAATTTGTTCAGGTAAGATTCTCAATTTCTTCTTGTTGTACTGTAGTCGCATCCGAGTACCCACAATATTGCTTTTGCGTAGGCCTTTGACTTCAAGGTTAGGGATCAGGTCACCCGGATTCATCAGGAGATGTCCCATGAGAACCAGAAGCTCCGGGACTACATTGCCCAGGACCAAATTAGTCAAAAGGTAGCCACCCAGCTTCTGCATAACCGCATCAATGAACTCCAAGGCAACCTCAAGGAGGTGGTCGCGGAGCGTGATGCTGCAAACGACCGTGAGGTTGGGCTGATGGCTAAGGCCGCCTCTATGGAGCAGAAGATGAAGGAGCTGAAGAAGGCTTCCAAAAAGCAGCTTGAGGGTAAACTTTGTAGTTTTCTGTGTCAGTTGATTCCATAGTGTCAATCTGATTGTTTGATAACCGACTGATATTTATGCAGATGCGAATAAGCTAGCTTCTGGGTGGCAGAGCTGTAACACCTCTGGTGTTTAAGCATGTAATTAACTTGACATATCATCATTAGCATCATTAATCATCTTGATCATGATTTCATGTGTATGCATTTGCTTAGTGTATCATTTTATGTGATGCACCTCTATTGCAAAAACCCTTATTAGCCCACTTCTTCCTATAGGGGCAAAATGGTAATTTCACCTCTGTGCCTAGTTCTATGTAATTCTTGTTCAAATTTAGTGCCTTGATGTTTGCTGCTTTGATCAAAGTTCAAAAATCAGATTTGAATTGATTTCCCTTTTTGCAAAACCCTAAAATCCCAAACCCTGGATTTATTCCCTTTTTGATAACTTTTTCAAAATTCAAAATTTTGAGTTGGTTCAAAAAGCAAAGTTGTGAATCTGACCTAGAGGAACAACTTTGGTATTTACAGATTTCCATGTTTCTATATAAAATTTGAAGTAATTTCAAATTCGTTCAAATTCCAGTTTTTGTCCCCTTTTCAGTTTAAAAAAAGTTATTCAAAAACTATTGAGTTTCAGAAAAAGTGTATATTAGCAAAGTTATAGGTTTTGTCAAATGGAACAACTTTCATATTGGAAGATTTTCAAGTTTCAGTTTGAAATCCAGAGTAATTTTGATTTGAATCAAGTTTGAAAAAGTGTCCCCTTTTCTGTTTTTGAATATAGTTCAAAAACTATTCGTAATTTGAAAATGTTCATATTGACAAAGTTGTAGATCTCATTTTTCTGAGCAACTTTGGTATTGTGAGTTTTTGTCGCACAGTTCAAATTTTGAAAGTAATTTGCAAAATACAGAAACTAGCCAAAAGTCAAACCCTACACCCTAGACTGTTCATCTTCCCAGGCGAGCTAGGGGGGGCCCGGCCGCGCGCCCTCGCCGGAGTCGCTTGCCGCCGCGTGTCCGAAGCTCCTTCGGCCAAACCGACTCCACGCCGATGCTCAGCGCATCATTGCGCACGCGCCTGAGCCCCAGTTGACATCTTTCCCGTCCCCTACCGCCCGCAGTGTGTCGCCGCCACGCGTTCGCCGCCGGTGAGCCGTGCGCCCGGTCCCTGCGTGCCAAACCGCTGACCCTCGGTCTCGCAATCGATTGCGCACGCGTCGAGCGATCTTATCCGCCCCCGCGCGCGTCTTGCCAGCCTCTCGCCGCGGCTATAAGAACCCCGCCGAGCCGGGCGGAGTGGAACCCAACTCCGCCACCGTGGCCAGAGCAAGCCCGAGCCTCCGCTTCTCTCCCAGCTAGCCCAGAAGCTCCGCCAAGTCCTTGCGCAGCTTCACCACCTCTCAATTTGGTCGCTACCGCCTCCATTCGCCCGGCGTAGCTCGTCGTTGTCGTCTCCGGCGAGAATCCCGTCGAGGTCGGGATCGTGAAATACTCCTTCTCCGGCCTTGATCATCCTCCACTGACCCCCGCATCACCTTCCTTACTCCTTTGCGCCTCTGACTGACCCCTTGCGATCGCTTATGTCGCGCAGGATCGCCGAGTCGACGATCGACGCCGTGAGCTTCCCGCCGGTCACCGTCGACCACCTCCCTCCGTTCATCCCCTCACCGCGCTGAGTCCTCTAATCGACCGCCGGTGAGCTCCTGAACCTCTCCATGCCCTCGGTTTCGCCGCGGAGTGGCTGTAGTGCCCGGCGCAGCAGCGCCGCCGCCGGCAGCCGGCCGCCGGTGGGCGAGGGAGAAGAACAGGGCCGTTTTTCTATTTCTTCAAACATGTGAATAGTGCTCTGATTTCTCTTTTTTGTGGTATTTTCTGTGTTGATCCAAAAATTCTGAAATTTTGATGGTAGACTCTTTACACCTTGAAGTATTTTATAAAAATATGAAACTTGAGTTTTGTGCAAAAATTTGAAAATGTAAAATTCCCCTTTTAATTGAAAAATGAAGGTTTTGGTATTTTTGGAGAGTGATTTATAACTCCAAAAATCATGAGACAAATTTTTGTGAGCTTCTTATGCCATGTTTAGTCTCTGGTAAAATTTTGAAGTCTTTTGGATCAGGTTGATTTTTTGAGCTTTTATTTTAATTGTGAAATAGTGCCTTTTGTTAATTAATGTCTAGATTTAATTGAGCACCTTAATGACCTCCAAAAATTATGAAATTTGTTTTGCCATCTATCTACACCATAATGAACTTATGAGATTAATTTGGTAATTTTTGGAGCAACTTCATAAAATGACCTTTTAAATAAATTAAGAAAAATAGAAAAGATGGTTTAGGGTTGGTAATAAGTGTTTGATGATGTGATCTTTGGATTGATTGATGTTCATAGACCCCTACCCTTTGGTCTATGATGTTTGTGATGCTATGTTTGGTTGATGCTTAGGATAATTATAGTAAGGGCTAGTTTAATCAATATTGCTTAAGGAAGAAATGGTTACCTTTTGTGCTCAACCTAGATTTCAATTATGCCTTGTTTAAGAGTAATCTAGGATCAGTGGAATTGTCTTGCACCATAAGTTCTTATCATCGTTCTCATGAGCATTCATCATTGCATCCGTATAGTTGACGAAGAAGGACCTGAAGTCGAGGTAGCCACCGAAGGATCTGTCCCCGAGGCGACCCCGAGCTCCGGCACCTGCACCACCAACCCCGAGTCTGCTCTTTTTGCCATCCAAGGCAAGCCCCGGTGCATTTAACCTTCCCTTGAATTTATAAAATGTTTCCTTAAATGCTTTTGAGTTAAATTACTGCATTAGGTTTATAGGAGTTGTGTGCTATCCTAATTGATGCATTATCCACCTTGACCACGGATACACCCGAAGCCTGCTTTTCAAAAGTATTTGAAAAATGCTTAGCAATGCTTGTTGAATTAGACTTTGCAATAAAAATGCCAGTTTCAAAAGAGTGATCACTGAAAGAAAACTTTATGGGAATTTCTGGTTTACTCCCACTATTGGCTAAGTATCTGATCCGTACTTAGTCAAATAGGAAGGAGAGGTTGTCCTTGCGTACGGTGCCGTCATGTTGTAGTCCGGGACTCAACAGTTGACACCGACCGGGACAGGATTGAAAAACCGACAGGACCTGTACTCTTGGGTTAGAGTCCCGAGGTGCTTGTCGCTGGCGGAAAAATGTAGGGACCATCCGTATGGGGGCCTGCTGGTCAAGACTTGTAACTATTCACATACTACGGAAAGCTCTGGCTCCGAGAAATCCATTATTGGACCGACAACCGCGCACTGGGAGTGGAGAGATGGCGGAAGTAGCATGTACCCACGTGGGTTAGAGTCCCGGATTGGAGTGGTGTACTGTACTTCCGGGTGGCGTAGGACCGGGCCCAATCTTGGAGGAATCGTGGTAGACGAGTTGGCATATGCAAGCTTGGGTGCTACATATGCAGTGTGGATAGGGATCCTCAGCTGAGTATTATTTATCCGGATTTACGTTGCTCCTCGGTTATGGAGACTTGGTCCACTGACTGTCAACGGAGAGTGGTTCTCAACTAGGAATGTTTTTGAAATGTAAAATGAATCATGATTGATGAAGAATTGAGGAATACCGAATTTTTCAAAATAAAATAAGGTTTACAAAATGCTTTTCTGCAAAATACGTGATCTTGCTTAAGCCTTACCTTGACTACCCTAAGCCTTCATTCCTGAGTCTTCTCCCTTTTTCTTTAGTCGGGTAAGTCTTGTTGAGTACCTTTGTACTCAGGGTTTTATTACCCATGTTGCAGGTATGGCAGATTCCTCAGTATGCCTTGGACCCTGCTGTGTGACTGTTGTTCAGGAGGAGGCCGATGAGGCCGATGAGTGATTATTCACCCTCGGGCTGGGTGAAGTATCTTTACCTTTCAGTTGTTGTCATATGCTACTCTGTCAACTCTATCTATTGGAACTATGGTCTGTAATAACTTCACTTTAATTTTATGTTGAACCCTGGTTTGTAAAACTATTGTTATCTAAGTCTTTCGCTATTTACTCCGATGTTATTTGTCAAAATGTTCAAGAGATTGTAACTGAATTGTGAGATGATCCTGCGGACATCGGGCACTGATGTAGCCCAGTAGCGGAACCGGTCTTAATCTCTTGGCTGTACGGATCGACTGTCAGTGGTTGACGGTGATCAGTGGGCCATGGGATTAGAGCAGTTACGTTACAGAGTGGTATCAGAGCATCTCACTATGACGTTGCAATCTTTTTGCGAAAACTTCAAAATGTTTTTTTTAACAAAAACTAAACTTGACTATTTTGAGTCCAAATTGCTTCTCTCATCTCATCTTGTCTTTGGCAACTAGTAGCAAGACAACTTGTATAAGCCCTATGTACCTTACCTTAGTAGTTGCATTGCCTTGTTTCGTAGGAACGATTCATGCATCATGTCATATTCACTTAAGTATATGAATGAGTTCGTTGGGTTAGTGTGCCTATACCTTTTTCTTGCTAGCCTTTCTCATCTATAACCTCTTGTCCAGATATGGCCATCATCAAGCGGACTGCTCGCAAGTCGACTGGACCGAACGGTGTGCCGCGTCACCAGCTGGCGTCACGCACCGGAGAAGAGACTGGAGAATCCTCCAATAGTCGTCGCTTTCCCCGCCGCACCCGCAAGCAGCTGAAGGAGGAAATCAAGAATCTGAAGGCGGAAATGGAGAACATGGAGCATGACTTCTACCTTTCTCGCATGGAGTTTTATGAGGCACGAGCTTCCCTGGAGCAGGCCAACCGGAACACGATTCGCGCTATCGAGCAGCGCAATGATGCTTGGACCCGCGAGGATGTCACCAGAGCCCAGCTCCATGGATTGCAGCAGTACACCGCCCAGATCGAGCAGTACAATGATATGCTTCATGAGGAAGTGCATCAGCTGCATGATCAACTCCATCCCTTGATACCCCCGGTTATGGAAGACCCCGAAGACGGAGTCATGGAGGAACCTGAAGTAGAACACGAGCCTGATCAGAATGAGGAAGTGGAACCTGCTGAGGATGTCCACGTTGAAGATGAAGATGAGGAGGAAGAGCCTGAGCTTATCATCGAAGATGATGATGATGACGAAGAGTTGATCTTCATCGATGATGACTAGACTCCTTGTGTCTGTACCATCTGCTTACCTAAAACCTTAGACTAGGTTTGGGGGCGTTAGTCTGTCTGTTGCCAAGTCTGGCATGTATCTTTCTTTTCGTACCTTTTTCCTTATCAGTCTGTTGTCATCTTTATCAAGTCAGCTATCTTTGTATCAGTGAAGCTATCAATCAAGTTGTTTCAGAACCTTTGTCCATATATGCTGAGTTCCGAGTTGCTTATACAGATGCCTGTGAACACCCGTACCGGAGCCGGAGGTGCTGGAGATGACCGTCTCCCAAACCCTCCACCTGTACCAGCTACCCTGGCAGATGCCATTGCAGCCTTGGCCGCCGCTGCCAATCTGATGGCTCAGAATCAAGGGCAGCAGAACAACGGCAACCGTGGTCGCCGCAACAACCAAGAGACAACCTATGTGGAATTCACTGAAACACGCCCACCGGTCTTCACCAAGGCCGATGAACCTCTCGAGGCTGACGACTGGTTACGCACCATGGAACAGAAGTTCAGTCTACTGCACTGCACGGAGATCCAGAAGCCTCGGTTCGCTTCTCAGCAGCTCCGTGGTCCTGCAAGTGCCTGGTACGCCAACCTGTTGGCGGCCCAGCCGGAAGGTCACCAGCTGACCTGGGAAGAGTTCCGCACCGCTTTCAGAGCACATCACATCCCTTCGGGATTAATGAAAATGAAGTTGGATCAGTTCTTAGCCCTGCAACAGAAAGATTCCACCGTCATGCAGTACGTGGGACAATTCAACCACCTCAGCCAGTATGCCTCCGACTATGTCAACACAGAGGAAAAGAAGAGAGATTGTTTTCTCAGGGGTCTGCACCCAAAGATTCGCAGAGGTCTATCCAACAACCTAAACGGATCCTACCATGATGTCGTTGACCGTGCTGTTGCTTTCGAGGAAAGCAACCGCCAGTATCAGGAAGAGAAGAAGAAAAAGAAGGCTGGGTCTAGCAGTTTCTCCAGCAACCATAAGCGCCCAAGAATCATCTACCACCCCAGTCACCACCAAAACCGTGCCCCATACCCCCATCAGCAAGTGGTCGTTCGTACCGCGGCCACCACCCACAATGCCAACCAGCAAAGTGCCACTCAGCCGAACGCCCCCGGTGTTCGTGTCACCACCCCACAAACAGCTTACAACCATCCATGCTACAACTGTGGCCAAGTTGGTCACTGGTCTCGCGAATGCCCAAAACCCAAGAAGAATGCCCAGCATGCACAGAAAGATAACCCTGGAATCAAGCACATCATCGAAAAGATTCAAACTGGAAAAGCTGACTGTTTCAGGATTGATGATGAAGGAGTGGTATGGTTCAAGAACCGTCTAGTAGTGCCCAAGGTGCCTGAGTTGAGACAGTTGATCCTTGATGAGGCACACCTGTCTAGGTTTTCCATCCACCCCGGAAGCAACAAGATGTACCAGGATCTAAGGCAGAGATTCTGGTGGACAAAGATGAAGATTGAAATCGCTCGCTATGTCGCTCGCTGTGACACTTGTCAGAAAGTCAAAGCCGTGCACATGAAGCCTGGAGGAGAATTGCAGCCTTTATCTGTACCTGCCTGGAAGTGGGAGGATATCAGCATGGATTTTATCAATGGACTACCCAAGACTCGGAAAGGTTTTGATTCCATTTGGGTAATCGTGGACCGACTCACCAAACAAGCTCACTTTCTGCCAGTCAAGACCAGCTATGCCGTCCCCACGTATGCCGCCTTGTACAAGAACAACATAGTGAAGCTTCATGGGATACCCAAGACCATTATCTCTGATCGTGGTACTCAGTTTGTCGCAAAGTTCTGGAAAGCGTTCCATACCTCACTTGGAACCAAGCTCTTGCATAGTACAGCTTATCATCCGCAGACTGATGGACAGACTGAGAGAGTCAACCAAGTGTTAGAAGATATGTTGAGAGCCTGTGTGCTTACCTTCGCAGGTACTTGGGATGAGTGTTTGCCCTTGGCAGAGTTCTCATATAATAACAGTTATCAAGAAAGCATCAAAATGGCACCCTTTGAAGCACTGTACGGTCGTCGTTGTCGTACACCCCTCAGTTGGTCTGAGCCCGGAGAAAGAGAATTCTTTGGAGTTGACCTGGTTAAAGATATGGAAGAGAAAGTCAAGCAGATACAAGAGAACATGAAGATTGCCCAATCCCGACAAAAGAGTTATGCTGACAAGAGACGTCGACCTCTGAAGTTTCAAGTTGGAGATTACGTATATCTCAAGGTCTCACCAACCAAAGGAGTCACTCGTTTTGGAGTCAAGGGAAAGTTAGCACCCCGCTACATTGGTCCGTTTGAGATTTTGGAATGTTGTGGCAAGGTAGCTTACAAGCTGAAATTGCCCGATCATCTCTCTGCTGTCCACAATGTTTTCCATGTCTCCCAACTCAAGAAGTGCCTCCGAGTACCAGAAAATGTCGTGGAAGTTGAAGGTGTCGAGCTAGAGCCTGATCTATCCTACTCGGAATATCCAGTTCGCGTGTTGGATCACAAAGATCGAGTTACTCGAAGAACTACCACAAGGTGGTACAAAATCCAGTGGAACCAGCACTCTGAAGAAGAAGCTACTTGGGAATCTGAAGACTTCTTGGCAAAGAACTATCCCGACTTTCTCGAATCCCTGCCTATGTAAAGTTTTACCTTTATCCCTTCTTTGTCCTTTCTTTAGACGCAGAATCTCGGGGCGAGATTTCTTTAAGGGGGGAAGGCTGTAACACCTCTGGTGTTTAAGCATGTAATTAACTTGACATATCATCATTAGCATCATTAATCATCTTGATCATGATTTCATGTGTATGCATTTGCTTAGTGTATCATTTTATGTGATGCACCTCTATTGCAAAAACCCTTATTAGCCCACTTCTTCCTATAGGGGCAAAATGGTAATTTCACCTCTGTGCCTAGTTCTATGTAATTCTTGTTCAAATTTAGTGCCTTGATGTTTGCTGCTTTGATCAAAGTTCAAAAATCAGATTTGAATTGATTCCCTTTTTGCAAAACCCTAAAATCCCAAACCCTGGATTTATTCCCTTTTTGATAACTTTTTCAAAATTCAAAATTTTGAGTTGGTTCAAAAAGCAAAGTTGTGAATCTGACCTAGAGGAACAACTTTGGTATTTACAGATTTCCATGTTTCTATATAAAATTTGAAGTAATTTCAAATTCGTTCAAATTCCAGTTTTTGTCCCCTTTTCAGTTTAAAAAAGTTATTCAAAAACTATTGAGTTTCAGAAAAAGTGTATATTAGCAAAGTTATAGGTTTTGTCAAATGGAACAACTTTCATATTGGAAGATTTTCAAGTTTCAGTTTGAAATCCAGAGTAATTTTGATTTGAATCAAGTTTGAAAAAGTGTCCCCTTTTCTGTTTTTGAATATAGTTCAAAAACTATTCGGAATTTGAAAATGTTCATATTGACAAAGTTGTAGATCTTATTTTTCTGAGCAACTTTGGTATTGTGAGTTTTTGTCGCACAGTTCAATTTTGAAAGTAATTTGCAAAATACAGAAACTAGCCAAAAGTCAAACCCTACACCCTAGACTGTTCATCTTCCCAGGCGAGCTAGGGGGGGGCCCGGCCGCGCGCCCTCGCCGGAGTCGCTTGCCGCCGCGTGTCCGAAGCTCCTTCGGCCAAACCGACTCCACGCCGATGCTCAGCGCATCATTGCGCACGCGCCTGAGCCCCAGTTGACATCTTCCCCGTCCCCTACCGCCCGCAGTGTGTCGCCGCCACGCGTTCGCCGCCGGTGAGCACGTGCGCCCGGTCCCTGCGTGCCAAACCGCTGACCCTCGGTCTCGCAATCGATTGCGCACGCGTCGAGCGATCTTATCCGCCCCCGACAGCGCGTCCTTGCCAGCCTCTCGCCGCGGCTATAAGAGCCCCGCCGAGCCGGGCGGAGTGGAACCCAACTCCGCCACCGTGGCCAGAGCAAGCCCGAGCCTCCGCTTCTCTCCCAGCTAGCCCAGAAGCTCCGCCAAGTCCTTGCGCAGCTTCACCACCTCTCAATTTGGTCGCTACCGCCTCCATTCGCCCGGCGTAGCTCGTCGTTGTCGTCTCCGGCGAGAATCCCGTCGAGGTCGGGATCGTGAAATACTCCTTCTCCGGCCTTGATCATCCTCCACTGACCCCCGCATCACCTTCCTTACTCCTTTGCGCCTCTGACTGACCCCTTGCGGTCGCTTATGTCGCGCAGGATCGCCGAGTCGACGATCGCCGCCGTGAGCTTCCCGCCGGTCACCGTCGACCACCTCCCTCCGTTCATCCCCTCACCGCGCTGAGTCCTCTAATCGACCGCCGGTGAGCTCCTGAACCTCTCCATGCCCTCGGTTTCGCCGCGGAGTGGCTGTAGTGCCCGGCGCAGCAGCGCTGCCGCCGGCAGCCGGCCGCCGGTGGGCGAGGGAGAAGAACAGGGCCGTTTTTCTATTTCTTCAAACATGTGAATAGTGCTCTGATTTCTCTTTTTTGTGGTATTTTCTGTGTTGATCCAAAAATTCTGAAATTTTGATGGTAGACTCTTTATGCTCTGGAAGTATTTTATAAAAATATGAAACTTGAGTTTTGTACAAAAATTTGAAAATGTAAAATTCCCCTTTTAATTGAAAAATGAAGGTTTGGGTATTTTTGGAGAGTGATTTATAACTCCAAAAATCATGAGACAAATTTTTGTGAGCTTCTTATGCCATGTTTAGTCTCTGGTAAAATTTTGAAGTCATTTGGAATCAAGGTTGATTTTTGAGCATTTATTTTAATTCTTGAATAGTGCCTTTTGTTAATTAATGTCTAGAATTATTTGAACACCTTAATGACCTCCAAAAATTATGAAATTTGTTTTGCCATCTATCTACACCATAATGAACTTATGTGATTAATTTGGTAATTTTTGGAGCAACTTCATAAAATGACCTTTTAAATAAATTAAGAAAATAGAAAAGATGGATTAGGGTTGGTATAGTGTGTGATGATGTGATCTTTGGATTGATTGATGTTCATAGACCCCTACCCTTTGGTCTATGATGTTTGTGATGCTATGTTTGGTTGATGCTTAGGATAATTATAATAAGGGCTAGTTTAATCAATATTGCTTAAGGAAGAAATGGTCACCTTTTATGCTCAACCTAGATTTCAATCATGCCTTGTTTAAAGAGTAATCTAGAATCAGTGGAATTGTCTTGCACCATAAGTTCATATCATCATTCTCATGAGCATTCATCATTGCATCCGTATAGTTGACGAAGAAGGACCTGAAGTCGAGGTAGCCACCGAAGGATCTGTCCCCGAGGCGAACCCCGAGCTCCGGCACCTACACCACCAACCCCGAGTCTGCTCTTTTTGCCATCCAAGGCAAGCCCCGGTGCATTTAACCCTTTCCTTGAATTTATAAAGTGATTTCCTTAAATGCTTTTGAGTTAAATTATTGCATTAGGTTTATAGGAATTGAGTGATATCCTAACTGATGCATTATCCACCTTGACCACGGATACACCCGAAGCCTGCTTTTCAAAAGTATTTGAAAAATGCTTAGCAATGCTTATTGAATTAGACTTTGCAATAAAAATGCCAATTTCAAAAGAGTGATCAGTGAAAGAAAACTTTATGGGAATTTCTGGTTTACTCCCACTATTGGCTAAGTATCTGATCCGTACTTAGTCAAATAGGAAGGAGAGGTTGTCCTTGCGTACGGTGCCGTCATGTTGTAGTCCGGGACTCAACAGTTGACACCGACCGGGACAGGGTTGAAAAACCGACAGGACCTGTACTCTTGGGTTAGAGTCCCAAGGTGCTTGTCGCTGGCGGAAAAATGTAGGGACCATCCGTATGGGGGCCTGCTGGTCAAGACTTGTAACTATTCACATACTACGGAAAGCTCTGGCTCCGAGAAATCCATTATTGGACCGACAACCGCGCACTGGGAGTGGAGAGATGGCGGAAGTAGCATGTACCCACGTGGGTTAGAGTCCCGGATTGGAGTGGTGTACTGTACTTCCGGGTGGCGTAGGACCGGGCCCAATCTTGGAGGAATCGTGGTAGACGAGTTGGCATATGCAAGCTTGGGTGCTACATATGCAGTGTGGATAGGGATCCTCAGCTGAGTATTATTTATCCGGATTAACGTTGCTCCTCGGTTATGGAGACTTGGTCCACTGACTGTCAACGGAGAGTGGTTCTCAACTAGGAATGTTTTGAAATGTAAAATGAATCATGAATGATGAAGAATTGTGGAATACTGAATCTTTCAAAAATAAAATAAGGTTTACAAAAATGCTTTTCTGCAAAATACTTGATCTTGCTTAAGCCTTACCTTGACTACCCTAAGCCTCTCATACCTGAGTCTTCTCCCTTTTTCTTTAGTCGGGTAAGTCATGTTGAGTACCTTTGTACTCAGGGTTTTATTACCCATGTTGCAGGTATGGCAGATTCCTCAGTATGCCTCGGACCCTGCTGTGTGACTGTTGTTCAGGAAGAGGCCGATGAGGCCGTTGAGTGATCATTCACCCTCGGGCTGGGTGAAGTATCTTTACCCTTCAGTTGTTGTCATGCGCTACTCTGCCGACTCTATCTATTTGAACTATGGTCTGTAATAACTTCACTTTGACTTTATGTTGAACCCTGGTTTGTAAAACTATTGTTATCTAAGTCTTCCGCTATTTACTCCGATGTTATTTGTCAAAATGTTCAAGAGATTGTAACTGAATTGTGAGATGATCCTGCGGACATCGGGCACTGATGTAGCCCAGTAGCGGAACCGGTCTTAATCTCTTGGTTGTACGGATCGACTGTCAGCGGTTGACGGTGATCAGTGGGCCATGGGATTAGGGCCGTTACGTTACACGCATGCGCGCGCTCAGGCCGGCCCAAGCCGAGGCCCAGGCGGCCGGCTGACGCGGCCCAGCGGAGAGAGCCGGCGGCTTGCCCTCTCTCCTCACAAGTTTTGCGAACTAGCCCTCGGAAAACTGGATAACTACGACGAGGTCCAAACACTATTCTCGCATCTCTCTGCCCCTTACCGAAAACCCCCTGTACTTTACCTTATTCGCGCCCGATGGTCCTTCTTCCTTCTCCTGCCTGTCCGATCGAACAGACCGACTGGGGGGGGGGGTCGGACTTCGGACGCCGGCCGGGGGCGGCTCGCCGGCGGCGAGGCAAGGCCAGGCAATGCCACGACCTCCTCTCCCCGCTGCAGGAGCACGACGGCCCAACCGGGAGACCACGCCGCAGCCCTTCGAGACGGCCGGCGCGTCGGCGCCCTTGGTGACGGCCGCTGCCAGAGAACGCCGACGAAGGAGAGCAAAAGGGTGGCGTGAACGCGCGCGGGGCCAGAGCACAAAGTCGACCCCGACGCGACCCACAGGAACAACCGATCAGAGAGAAACACGAGAGCTTCTGTGGTGCTATTCGACGGTGATGGCGAGAACTCGGGAGAGAAAGGAAAAAGACTATGCTTTTCAAGGTCTTGGCCACTTGGCTAGGTCAGGAGGCACGTGGGCACCAAAGAGCGCCCGCTGCAAGCACACGTGGAGCAGCGACGAGCACCGCGTCACCTGCCGAACGGACACACATGGTGACCGCGGCCAAAACTGTCGAGCCGACATGACTTGGCCAAGGTTCGGACGTGAGTGTTCCGACCAAACCGCAATAATGCGGCACTAGGCTCCAAAAGCAACAAGATACAAGGGACTCCACACTGGAGATAGACGCAGACGGCACCCGGAACCGACCAACCCATGAGGAGAACAGCCGGCTGGAACTTTTCAGCGTCAAGCCACAACAAGGTCAAAACATCGAGCAGCTCGTGTGCGTCCCCGACCACTTCTGAACCCAGGCTTTTGGCATCATCCGCTCGGATTCAGCCCAGGCGCCTGTGGACAAAGTTGGAGAGCTTCCAACCTACTTCCAAACTCCTTTAAGGCAAAAGACCATACGAGGCTCGGATCAGCGAGAAACACAGTGCCAAGGTAGCAGTGTCACTGCGCCTGCCGAGCGTAGACAAGCTGTGATATGGTGATCCAAACGAGTTCGAACGAGGCTCAACTTTTCCCATACCCTAACGCAAAACATTTACTCCAACTTTTGTTTTTGGACCTATCCCAAACTCTGAACAGATAAGGAGAACGTGGGATGCCAACCTCAGGGACACTCCAAACCACAGACTTGGTAGATTTTTCTAAGTCCTTGGGTTTTTCAGCAGTAGATTCAAACTTGCTATAACTTTTTGACTAGCTTCCAAGCCAAACTAGCATTTGGTAACTAAACCAAATTTGTCGACCATGATCCTATCTACAACTTTGCTTAAAGGTCCAACCTCATAGCAGTTAAGGAAACTGCGGCTTGACTAAAGCCAAAGATGCATCCAGAAAAAGGTTGCAACATTGGTTTTGGCCGCTTTTAGGCATCTTCCGCATATTTTCTCAACAGAGACCCTTACTAACTTTTGTTCGGGATATCCAAAAGATGGAGAAGAACCAGATAAGAAAGCTTGGGTGGTAACATACGGTCGTGACTTAGTTAAAAGACACTAAGGCGACGTCGGAACGACATTTCATGCGACCACCGGAAAAGGGGTTAACTTGGTTTGAATGGTGATTTTGGATTCGATGAGAGACAAGGATTGAGTTTAGACTCCACAAAAGATTTTTGCTTGACAAGGATCGCGTTCCTCACAAAGGTTGGACCAAATACGATAACTAACAAGTTATTATTATAAGCAACATAAGTTTTATTTAACACAAACATATGCAAGCAAACTAACATGATGCTCATGACAAGTTTTAGTAAGTTGTTTTACGTGGTAACACCGTGGGTGTTACAGCTCCACCCCCCTAAAGAAAATCTCATCCCGAGATTTCCGTGCCTAGTTTGGAAAAAGAAAGGAAACATTATTGAGCTTTTTACCTTGGAGAGACAGGGAGAAGATGAGGATAATGCTCCGCAATATAGCTTTCTTGTTCCCAAGTTGCTTCATCTTCCGAATGGTTTTGCCATTGAACCTTGTAAAACTTAACCACTCGGTTTCTTTTGACTCTTTCTTTTTCATCCAGAATCTTTATCGGATGTTCAATGTAAGAGAGATCAGGCTGGAGTGGAAGATCAGTAACTTCTATAACTTCTTCAGGGGCATGCAAACACTTTCTCAGTTGTGATACATGAAAAACATTATGGACTGGTGACAGAATCTCAGGAAGCTGAATCTGATATGCCACGAGACCCCATTTTGACAACACCTTGTAAGGTCCAACATAACGAGGAGCTAACTTCCCACGAACACCAAAGCGATGTTCACCTCTCATAGGGGATACCTTAAGATATACATAATCTCCAACCTCAAAACTCAAAGGCCTTCTTATCTTGTCCGCATATGTTTTCTGACGATTCTGAGCTGCCTTCATATGACCCTGAATGATAGTGACTTGCTCTCTAGCTTCTTTTACCAAATCTGGACCAAAATATCCACGGTCTCCAACCTCAACCCAGTTGAGTGGTGTTCTACACTTTTTGCCATACAAAGCCTCAAATGGTGCCATCTTGATGCTTTCTTGGTAACTATTGTTGTAGGAAAACTCGACGAACCTCAGACACTTGTCCCATTTTTCTGGAAAAGATATGACACAAGCTCTCAACATGTCCTCCAGCACTTGGTTGACCCTTTCAGTTTGTCCATCTGTTTGCGGGTGATATGTCGTACTTCTCAACAACTTAGTTCCTAGGCATTCATGGAGTTGTTCCCAGAAATGGGAAACAAACACAGACCCTCTGTCTGACAAAATGGTGAGAGGTACCCCATGCAAAGAGACAATCTTGTCAAAATACAACTCAGCATACTTCTTGGCCCCATATTTAGTATGCACTGGCAAGAAATGAGCTGACTTGGTGAGTCGATCCACAATCACCCAAATGGAGTCATATCCTGAAGAGGTACGGGGCAATCCCACAACAAAATCCATAGAGATATCTTCCCATTTCCAGGCAGGAATAGGCAAAGGCTGAAGAAAATCGGGTGTCCTCAAATGATCTGCCTTTACTCTTCTGCATGTATCACACTCAGATAAATACTTGACAATATCTTGCTTCATTTTGGGCCACCAGTACAAAGAACGCATATCATGATACATCTTGTTACTTCCAGGATGGATAGAAAGCTTTGAGTGTGCTTCTTCCAAAATTTTCCTCCTCAACTCTCCTTCATTGGGAACTACAAGTCTATTCTTGAATTTCACCACTCCTTGGTCATCCACACTGAAATGAGTTCCCCGTTGTTCCATAATCAAATTCTTGATGTGAGGGATTTCTCCTTTATCTTGCCTTTGCTCCATAACTATTTGTTCTAACAAATCCGAAACAAGAGCAATATGAGCTAGGATCTTTGAATGATCCAAGGGTAAAGATTCCTCTTGCGTTGAATGACATCCGACTCAAAGCATCGGCTACCACATTAGCTTTTCTAGGATGATAATGGACATCCAAATTATAGTCCTTAATCAACTCGAGCCATCTTCGTTGCCTCAGGTTCAGCTTAGGTTGAGTGAAGATATACTTGAGATTCTTGTGATAGGTGTAAATGTGTACCTTATTTCCAAGCAAATAATGCCTCCATATTTTCAACGAGTGCACAACTGCAGCTAACTCAAGATCATGGGTAGGGTAGTTCAACTCGTGCTTCTTTAACTGCTTGGAAGCATGAGCTATTACTCATCCTTCTTGCATCAGCAAAGCACCCAGTCCAATCCTGGATGCGTCACAATACACATCAAAAGACTTTTCAATATCAGGCTGAGCTAGAACAGGAGTAGTGGTGAGGCACTTCTTGAGGATTTGAAAAGACTCTTCACACTCTGGGCTCCACTTGAACTTGACCTCTTTCTGCAGCAGCTTGGTCATTGGTCTAGCTATCTTGGAGAAATCTGGAATGAACCAACGATAATACCCTGCTGTTGACACTCCTTAATGGAATCACTCTAAGAATGAACCATATAAAATAATAAACTAGTGAAAGCACTAAAGAGTGTACGGGACACTACTAACTCCACTTAACGTCAAGTTGTCATCCCCAACATGAGGCTAGCAATGCAAATATATCAGGGCACTAGATTTAAAGATAGATATTTACCCGCAAGCGCACAGATAAACATACCCGCTGTAGAAGCATTTCACCTAAGCTAGTCTCAGGTATCGTTATTTATATTTAGCCTAGAGACTAATCAATTCAAGATATGATGGCATTGTAAGGACTTAACAGCATTTAAATATGGCACACTTATAATAAGACTGATAACACACTAATTACTTCAAACAGGAATCAGGTTACAGAGTAAATGATATGATAAATGATTGATAAAGGATAACAGAGATCAGATCAATCAAGGATAAACTTAGAACAGTACTACCTAGCAAGTGATGATTAGAACAGGTATTAATAAGAAACACTCCTAAGTTATTCTAATTACAACTCATAGCATACATTGATTAGTGCAATTATATTGGGCAATCATTGGCTAGGTCACATCATATTTATAATCAAGAGGCAACTCCATAGTAAAAGTGTCAAACAAAGTAACCCTTAAACCATGAGTTAACTGAGCCATACTGAACACTATATTCGGGAGGTGGAATACAGAGGACTCAACAGGTCTGTCACACCCGCGATCTACCATTCTATCCGGAACATAGGACGCATTCGCAGATAAATAATGTATAGGCACCACGCCTACACAGCATCTATCACCCACCCGTTGTACTTTAAGATGAGCGCTATACGAACATGAGTATAAACATAAAGATGAACTATCTATGCCAAATATATAATCAAAGCAGACTATAAGCATTAAAATTAAGAATATAATCATTGATGTCTTAATCATATCAATTGTATTGCTATCTAGAACACGATGATGAACAATAAGATGAATTAAATCATCGAGAAGAACTAAAGTATGAATTAGAACATGAACTAGAACAAGATTATGAACTAGATGATGAACTAGACGATGAACATGAACTAGACGATGAACTAGAAC
>CM019828.1:101189798-101214259 GCA_009763385.1 Coix lacryma-jobi var. lacryma-jobi | reverse complement strand
ATCGAGCGCTAGCCTCGGGCGAGACGGAGAAGAGCCCGCTGGCCTCGGCACGAAGCGGAGAAAGAGGACGCTGTCACCCGGGGTCTGGTTATCTGTGGCCGTAGGCTATCGCCAGATCGACGGCCGAGAGCCGCCGGTACCCCTTCGCCGCTTGTTTTGCTAAAGAGCCCCTGAACTTCAGAGATATCAACCCGCCGTCCACTCCTACTATGCGCTGAGTCTGCGTTTTCTTTTGATCTAGCCCCGTTTTTCCTTGAAAATGAGGCCCGGTCCAGAGTTCTGTTAAATTCAGTTTTTATTTATTTAAAATACGAAAATGAGTTTGATTTATTCACAGAATTGCCATCCAACTTTAAATGCTTATAACTTTTGCGTTTTAACTCCGATTCGACCCATTCAACTTGCGTTAGATTCATAATTTCGTTCTCTACGCAGTAGAACTATTTGTTTACTGTTTTCATACTATTTGCTGTACTGTTATTTATTTTGCTTGTATGTGCCATGTATGTTGCTTGGGCCAGAGAGTGCGGAGTACGAGGACGCTCCAGACCATCCTTGCGACCCAGTTGATTCGACCCAGTCCGAAGGCAAGTGTCCTTGAACATCTTGCACCTACTTTATTTTACTTTTGGTACTAGAGTAGTTAGATCTTGTAGATGCATGCTTGTCATTAATTTGAATTCCATGATATGGTTTACTAGTTATTGTCATATTATCCTTGTCGCCTGTTTTGGGTTGTTCGGGTAGAAGTCTTGCTTAGCCCTGCAGTCATGTTGGGATGGGATGATGGTCAAATATAATTAATCCTGGTTAATGAACTATGAAACGATGTGGGCATGGTAACTTTTGTAGAAACATGGTTTAGGTAAATCCGGCAGGATGGAACCGTATTGGTGGTTTTGTGCCGTGGGACTCGGCAGCTGCTTTTGGTTTTGGTTCAGGGCTCGTGCTAGACATATCCTGCCTGGATCCCTAGGACCCGGTTCTCGAAGCCTGTAACCCGGCTTAACAGCGCAACCATGAGATCTGGATGGGCTGGACCTGGCTAATTAATTAGTTTTCCTCTAAGTTATGCTACACGGGGTTTGTTAGTGGCTCAAGAGGGGTCCCTTGGGGTCGTTGACTTATGGACAGGGGAGAAACCTTAGAGTACGTGTAACACAGACTTGGAGGGACTTTGTAAAGGCCTTGCAGTGCAACCTGCTATGCACCTTGGCAGTGTTTAGCGTGACGGGACCTGCACGACTCATGGGTAACGATGTGCAACCTCTGCAGAGTGTAAAACTGGTATATCAGCCGTGCTCACGGTCACGAGCGGCTTGGACTTCTTCGAGATTAGTTGGTTACTGGTTACTGTTTCGGGTCATCTGATGGACTTCAGGTGCAGTTGCCTGTTGGACTTCAGGTGTGGGTACTTGGTGCGACTCCAAGTGCGGTTGCTTGGTGTGACTCCAAGTGTTGGTTACTCGGTGTAACTCCGAGTGTGGTCTTGCTCGGTGCGACTCCGAGTGTTGTTACTTTACTACAGAGTCTGTCTATAACCTAGTAAATAGGTGCATAGGATTAATAGGATTAATAGGATGTGTCGCTTTAGGCGCTTGAGTCAAACAAGTCAGCCTACCTTTGTTATTAGCCTCATAAGCATATATTTCCTACACTTGCGGAGTACATTTCGATGTACTCACCCTCCTCTTTGTCCCCTTGCTACCCCACCCAGACGCTGGCGATTACGGAGACACTGGTGGCTACGTTCACGAGGAGCCGGAGTATCCAGAGGACGGTGGCTTCGACCCTGACGACCTGTACTAGGATGGCGCTACCCCCGGTCGACCTTCCTGTGGAGATGGAGTCCAGACTTCCGCGACTACTTCAGAGTCTTCATTAGAGTCCGTTATCTGAGAGTCTGTACTTTTTCTTTCAGACCCGAGGGTCATTTATGTAATAATATTCGATATATTAATAAAAGCATTGTTTTGATATTTACTATGATGTGGATATATGTATGAAAATTGATCCTGGCATACATATATTGTGCTCCAATTTTGTCCTTAAAATTGGGGTGTCACAGAGTGGTATCAGATCCGTGTTGACCGTAGGACGCTACCCTAGTCAGTCGTCGAGTTTACAAAACTATTTTTAATAGTCTCACCCTTTTCCCACTTCTGTAGCCTTTCTCTGCTGAAAATTCAAACTTTGTTTCAAAGTAGGTCCTCCAATAGTAGGATGCCCACCATAATTATTTGAACTCGTAGCACGTTGATTGACATGTACTTGTGCACATGTTTTGATTTGGTTCTTTGTAATGATTGTTGGTGTGTTGCGACCGTCAGGTTGCAGCAACATCATTTGTTTAAAATGTTTTACTAATCAAATTAACTAACCAAATCAGGGTTGCTATATATCTATCTATCATATCTCACTCTTACTCCTGGAAAATGTAACAGATGGTTGACACCAGGAGCAGCGCGGGTAACGCTGGTCACGCTGGCGGGAGCGGGGCAGGTGGCAACCAGCCACCTCACCCTCATCCACCTCCACCTCCGCCTCCGTACGACCCGCTCCAGATGGCCCAGGTGCAGAATGAGATGATGCAGAACATGGCCCAGATCATGCAGCACATGCAGCAGATGGCGCAGGCTGCTCACGGTGCTCAGGGTGCAGGAGCTGCACAGCCACCCCGACCGGATGACACCCTCAGGAGCTTCATGACGACGCGCCCTCCAGTGTTCCACCACGCCATAGAGCCAATGGATGCAGATGATTGGCTCGAGACGATTACAGGCAAGTTGCAGCTTGCCCATGTCGGGGACCTTGATAAGGCCCTCTACGCCTCGCACCAGCTTCAGGGCCCGGCGAAGAACTGGTGGACTGCGTACACCGCAGCTCATGCGGACGCCGACTCGATCACTTGGGAGGAGTTCCGCAGGGCATTCCGCGACCAGTACGTCCCTTTCGGCGAGATCAGGGTGAAGCGCCGCGAGTTCCAGGATCTCAGGCAGGGCGCGATGACAGTGCGTGAGTATCTCACGCGGTTCAGCCAGCTGTCCCGTTACGCCCCAGATGACGTGGACACAGATGATAAGAAGCAGGAGTGCTTCAGGCAAGATCTCTGTCATTCTTTCATATTAAATATATTCTTCATATACCCTTGTTCATTCCTTTTGTTACCTGATCAATAATGAAATTGTTATCTGCTTCAGGCATGGGCTCAACCCAGGACTCCGCTATGCCCTAGCTTCAAATGAGTATTCCTCATTTCAGAAGCTGGTTGACCGTGCCTTCGCAGTGGAGAAGGAACGGAAGGACCTCGATGCAGATCGCAAGAGGAGGATGACGTTCCAGGGACAGTCCTCCGGCAGCTCCGCCTGTCCCCGCTACGCTCCACCTGCCTCAGCTTCCAGGCAGATTCCCCAGCAGCAGCAGTACCGGCCGCCCGCTCCTCAGTACAGGCACCCAGCTCCACAGTACCAGGCTCCACCTCAGCAGCAGCAGCAGCAGCAGCCTCGCCAGGCTCAGGCACCTCGCCAGGGTCTTCCAGCTCCGCAGCAGCCCCGTCCAGCACAGGGGGCAGGCCAGGTTGGCCCGTGCTACAAGTGCAACCAGATGGGACACTTCGCCAACAAGTGTCCGTTGAGGCAGCCAGCTCCACCGCAGTCTCGTCCTGCAGGCCAGTCCCAGAGCTACACTCATGGTCGTGTGAACCACGTGACGGCAGAGTCTGCCCAGACGGCACCAGATGTGGTGTTTGGTACGTTCCTTGTTGACTCTCACCCAGTTACAGTCTTGTTTGATTCTGGAGCATCTCATTCTTTCATATCAGCACCCTGCGCATCTAAATATAATATGAATAGAGTGTTGATGAAAAAGCATCTGCTAGTGAATTCTCCTGGAGGAGAACTGATATCGAGGCATGTGTGCCCGAATGTGAGCTTAACCATAAGGGGGGTAGTCTTTCCCACCTCTCTTATTGTTCTGGATTCCCAAGGTATTGATGTCATTCTGGGAATGGATTGGCTACGCAAGTACCAGGGAGTCATTGATTGTGCTCAGAGGCTCATCACAGTGAAGCATCCAGATGGCACGGAGATTGTGTATCGAGCACCGACAAAGATGATTGAAGAAGCCAGAGCATATGGGGCTGTCGTGGTACCTGATATCCGAGTTGTCAAGGAGTTCCCTGATGTCTTCCAGAAGGTGCCAGGTATGCCACCTGATCGTGAGATTGAGTTCTCTATTGATTTAGTTCCTGGCACTGCACCTATATACAGGCGACCATATAGAATGGATGCCGAAAAGCTAGCTGAGCTGAAGACGCAGATTCAAGAGCAGTTAGAGAAGGGGCATATTCGTCCTAGTACATCCCCGTGGGGAGCCCCTGTGATCTTTGTTCCGAAGAAGGATGGAGGCCTACGGATGTGCGTTGATTACCGCGCATTGAATGAAGCTACCATCAAGAACAAGTACCCGATTCCTCGCATTGATGATCTGTTTGATCAGTTGAAGGGTGCTCATGTGTTCTCGAAGATTGACCTGCAAACAGGTTATAACCAGCTGAAGATTCGTGATGCTGATATCCCGAAGACGGCATTTGTGACTCGATATGGGCTATATGAGTACACAGTGATGTCCTTCGGCTTGACTAATGCCCCAGCTTTCTTCATGTATCTGATGAACAAGGTCTTTATGGAGTTTCTAGATCTGTTCGTCGTGGTGTTCCTTGATGATATCCTGATATTTTCGAAGACTGAAGAAGAACATGAGAAGCATCTGAGATTAGTGTTGCAGAAGCTCAGAGAGCATCGGTTGTATGCAAAGCTGAGCAAATGCGAGTTCTGGTTGAAGAAGGTTGCATATTTGGGGCATATCATCTCAGAGGGTGGTGTATCAGTGGATCCAGGCAAGGTCCAAGATATATTGGACTGGAAGGTACCTGAGAGCGTTACTGAGATTCGGAGTTTCCTCGGTATGGCAGGATATTATCGCAGATTCATTGAGGGATTCTCCAAGATCGTGAAGCCGATGACGAGATTGACTGAGAAGGGTGCCAGGTTTGTATGGTCCCCTGAATGCCAGACTGGTTTCGAGGAGCTGAAAGCGAGATTGACCTCTGCTCCTATTCTTGTCATGCCAGATGTCCAGAAGAACTTCACTGTGTATTGTGATGCTTCGCGACAGGGTCTGGGATGTGTGCTTATGCAGGAAGGTCGGGTGATTGCTTATGCCTCGAGACAGCTCAGGAAGCATGAGCTGAATTACCCTACTCATGATCTGGAGTTAGCAGCAGTTGTTCATGCTCTGAAGATCTGGAGGCACTATCTGATGGGGAAGAAGACGGAGATATACACCGATCATAAGAACTTGAAGTACATTTTCACCCAGCCAGATCTGAATCTTCGCCAACGAAGATGGCTAGAGTTGATCAAAGATTATGATCTGAGTATCAACTATCATCCGGGCAAGGCGAATGTTGTTGCAGATGCCTTGAGCAGAAAGGTCTACTGCAATGTGCTTGAGATCAAGGAGCAGCAGCCCGAGTTGCATGAGGAGTTTGAGAAGCTCAACTTGGGTATTCTTGGTCATACTGATGCAGTAGCCTTGGAGGTTGATTCGACCTTGGAGCGTGATATTCGAGCAGGACAGCTCACTGATGAGTACTTGCTAGAGATCAGACAGTTGATCAAGGAGGACAAAGCCCCAGGGTTCACAGAGGATGATCAGGGTGTCTTATGGTTCAGAGGCAGGATCTGTGTTCCTGATGTGAAGGCTATCAAGGAGATGATTCTGAGGGAAGTTCATTATTCAGCCTACTCTCTCCATCCAGGTAGTACCAAGATGTACTAGGATCTGAAGCAGTATTACTGGTGGTATGGGATGAAGAGAGATGTAGCAGAGTATGTGGCCTTGTGTGACACATGTCAGAGGGTTAAGGCCCAACATCAGAGACCAGCTGGTTTGCTTCAGCCTCTGCAGATTCCAGAGTGGAAATGGGAACAGATCAGCATGGATTTCATCACTGGTTTGCCCAGGACCCAGTCGGGATATGATTCTATCTGGGTCATAGTTGATCGTTTGACCAAGGTGGCTCACTTTATTCCTGTCAAGGAAACATATAAGGGAGATAGACTTGCAGAGTTGTACATGTCCCGCATTGTTTGCTTGCATGGGGTACCTAAGATCATAGTATCTGACAGGGGTACATAGTTCACATCCAGATTCTGGAAGCGGTTGCATGAGTCTATGGACACCCGCCTCAGTTTCAGTTCAACTTATCATCCTCAGACTGATGGTCAGACAGAAAGGGTGAATCAGATCCTGGAGGACATGTTGCGAGCTAGTGCACTCCAGAATAGCCAGAGTTGGGATAAGAGTCTTCCTTATGCAGAGTTCTCTTATAACAACAGCTATCAGGCCAGTCTCAAGATGTCCCCCTTTGAAGCACTGTATGGCAGGAAGTGCAGAACACCTCTGTTCTGGAATCAGGTTGGAGAAAGGAAAGTCTTTGGCCCTGAGTCCATAGAGGAAGCTGAAGAACAGGTCAGACAGATCCGAAGCAACCTGAAGACAGCTCAGTCTAGACAGAAGAGTTATGCAGATGTCAGACGACGTGAGCTGGAGTTCCAGATTGTGGACTATGTCTATCTGAAGGTGTCACCCTTCAGAGGTCTGCGGAGGTTTAATGTCAAAGGGAAGCTATCTCCGAGATTCATTGGCCCTTTCAAGGTGATTGACAAGAAAGGTGCAGTTGCTTATCAGCTGGAGTTGCCTGCACGGCTGGCAGGTATCCATAATGTGTTCCATGTTTCCCAGCTGAAGAGATGTCTCCGAGTTCCAGAGGAGCAGTTGCCACTTGAGGAGCTTGATCTGCGGGATGATCTGACTTTCTCCGAGCCGATCAAGATTCTGGACACGATGGAACGAGGCACCCGCAACAAGAGAATTAAAATCTGCAAGGTGCAATGGAAACATTATTCCGAAGAAGAAGCCACATGGGAGAAGGAAGATGATCTTCGGGCAGATTTCCCTCACCTCTTCACCGACTCTTTCTAATCTCGAGGACGAGATTCTTCTAAGGGGGGTAGGTTTGTAACACCCTGATTTAATTTTTCCCCAATTTAATAAAAGGAATTAGAAATTAAATAGGTTGGCTAGTTTTTTAGAGGAGGAAAATAAAATTTATTTATCTTTTTCATGTTGCATTCATGCCGTTGCATAATTTTATTGGGTGGTAAAATAAATTTATTAAACCCGGATAGGGCGAATCGAATTTATTCTGTTTTGAAAAAAAATTAATTATAAAAGTTTTACAAAACCAAACTCAAGTTTTGTTTACAAAACCTAGGGAAAAGGATTTGAAAAGTTTGTGAACTGTTAGATTTGAAAAGGTTTTGAAATTTGGAGTTTGAAAGAGTTTGCAAAGAAAAGAATCTGAAAAAAAAAGCTCAGGCCTTTGGACCTCAGCGCCGGCCCGCTCTCCTCACCTCAGCACCGGCCCACTCCGCCCACCGCGCGCGCGCCGGCCCACTTCCCCTCCGCACTCAGCACCTCCCCTGGCGGCCCACACCGCGTCCCCACTCCCTCCCAACCGCGTGCAGCCGGCCCAGCAGCCACCGCGGCCCAACCCCGCTCCCACCGTGCGCCCTCCCTCCTCTTCCCATCGCTGACAGGCGGGACCCACAGGTCAGATCCCTCCCCAACCTCTCCCCGCCCTTCGCGCGACGCAGCAGCCTCACCCCTCCGCCCGCACCGATCGATCTGCTACAACCCCCACCTGTCTATCCAACCCTCCCCACACCCTATAAACCCTACCCCGACCCTGCGCCGCCACCGCAAGGACCCCTCGCCCCTCCATCTAGGATCTCCAGAGCCCGCCGCCGCCCTCACCATTGTAGAGCTCTGCCGAGCTCTCTGCCGCACCAAGAAGGCCTCCGTGAACCCCTCTCCAACCTCCAGTGAGGCTGCCGAAGCGTACCGCGTCCAGGAGACCCATCTTCGGAGTGCGCCCGAGTCGGGAAGCCACCCCTCGACCTCGCCGGAGACTCAGGAGGCGGGGATCTGCACTGCTCCGTCGACCGGCCACCTGCGAGCTCGGATAGGCATCACCGACCCCTCCATCAAGCTCGTGGTGAGCTCCCCTATCTCCTAGACCCTTTTATTTAATCTCTACCGAACCCTAGCGGATTCCCGAGCGAACTCCGGCGAGCTCCCTATGGCGCCGCCGCGTAGAGCCCCTGCGCCGCCGCGTCTAGTCTCACCGGCGCCGCCAGCACCCCCACTCCTCTATCCGGTGCCATCCGATCTCCTCTGAATGGCCCAGATTAGATCCTAACTCGAACCGGTATGCACCAGGTGCATAGCACCATGGACCCAGTCCACACAAGCCGCGTCAGCTGGTTCACCGGCCGCGTGGCGCACCGCTCCAATCCACGGGCGACACATGGCGCACACGCCAGCCGACCGCCCCCGATCTAATCCTAGCCTCGGGCGAATCGGAAGGAGAAAGGCCGAGGCTAACCGAGCGCTAGCCTCGGGCGAGTCGGAGGAGAACCCGCTAGCCTCGGCGCGAGGCGAATCGGCTGGCCTCGGGCGAGACGGAGAAGAGCCCGCTGGCCTCGGGCGAGACGGAGAAGAGCCCGCTGGCCTCGGCACGAAGCGGAGAAAGAGGACGCTGTCACCTGGGGTCTGGTTATCTGTGGCCGTAGGCTATCGCCAGATCGACGGTCGAGAGCCGCCGGTACCCCTTCGCCGCTTGTTTTGCTAAAGAGCCCCTGAACTTCATAGATATCAACCCGCCGTCCACTCCTACTATGCGCTGAGTCTGCGTTTTCTTTTGATCTAGCCCCGTTTTTCTTTGAAAATGAGGGCCGGTCCAGAGTTCTTTTAAATTCAGTTTTTATTTATTTAAAATACGAAAATGAGTTTGATTTATTCACAGAATTGCCATCCAACTTCAAATGCTTATAACTTTTGCGTTTTAACTCCGATTCGACCCATTCAACTTGCGTTAGATTCATAATTTCGTTCTCTACGCAGTAGAACTATTTGTTTACTGTTTTCATACTATTTGCTGTACTGTTATTTATTTTGCTTGTATGTGCCATGTATGTTGCTTGGGCCAGAGAGTGCGGAGTACGAGGACGCTCCAGACCATCCTTGCGACCCAGTTGATTCGACCCAGTCCGAAGGCAAGTGTCCTTGAACATCTTGCACCTACTTTATTTTACTTTTGGTACTAGAGTAGTTAGATCTTGTAGATGCATGCTTGTCATTAATTTGAATTCCATGATATGGTTTACTAGTTATTGTCATATTATCCTTGTCGCATGTTTTGGGTTGTTCGGGTAGAAGTCTTGCTTAGCCCTGCAGTCATGTTGGGATGGGATGATGGTCAAATATAATTAATCCTGATTAATGAACTATGAAACGATGTGGGCATGGTAACTTTTGTAGAAACATGGTTTAGGTAAATCCGGCAGGATGGAACCGTATTGGTGGTTTTGTGCCGTGGGACTCGGCAGCTGCTTTTGGTTTTGGTTCGGGGCTCGTGCTAGACATATCCTGCCTGGATCCCTAGGACCCGGTTCTCGAAGCCTGTAACCCGGCTTAACAGCGCAACCATGAGATCTGGATGGGCTGGACCTGGCTAATTAATTAGTTTTCCTCTAAGTTATGCTACACGGGGTTTGTTAGTGGCTCAAGAGGGGTCCCTTGGGGTCGTTGACATATGGACAGGGGAGAAACCTTAGAGTACGTGTAACACAGACTTGGAGGGACTTTGTAAAGGCCTTGCAGTGCAACCTGCTATGCACCTTGGCAGTGTTTAGCGTGACGGGACCTGCACGACTCATGGGTAACGATGTGCAACCTCTGCAGAGTGTAAAACTGGTATATCAGCCGTGCTCACGGTCACGAGCGGCTTGGACTTCTTCGAGATTAGTTGGTTACTGGTTACTGTTTCGGGTCATCTGATGGACTTCAGGTGCAGTTGCCTGTTGGACTTCAGGTGTGGGTACTTGGTGCGACTCCAAGTGCGGTTGCTTGGTGTGACTCCAAGTGTTGGTTACTCGGTGTAACTCCGAGTGTGGTCTTGCTCGGTGCGACTCCGAGTGTTGTTACTTTACTACAGAGTCTGTCTATAACCTAGTAAATAGGTGCATAGGATTAATAGGATTAATAGGATGTGTCGCTTTAGGCGCTTGAGTCAAACAAGTCAGCCTACCTTTGTTATTAGCCTCATAAGCATATATTTCCTACACTTGCGGAGTACATTTCGATGTACTCACCCTCCTCTTTGTCCCCTTGCTACCCCACCCAGACGCTGGCGATTACGGAGACACTGGTGGCTACGTTCACGAGGAGCCGGAGTATCCAGAGGACGGTGGCTTCGACCCTGACGACCTGTACTAGGATGGCGCTACCCCCGGTCGACCTTCCTGTGGAGATGGAGTCCAGACTTCCGCGACTACTTCAGAGTCTTCATTAGAGTCCGTTATCTGAGAGTCTGTACTTTTTCTTTCAGACCCGAGGGTCATTTATGTAATAATATTCGATATATTAATAAAAGCATTGTTTTGATATTTACTATGATGTGGATATATGTATGAAAATTGATCCTGGCATACATATATTGTGCTCCAATTTTGTCCTTAAAATTGGGGTGTCACAATTGAGCTCCTCAAAGGATTGCTCAAGAGCTTTTAGTCTCTTTTGCAATTCTTTGCACTCCTTTCTCTTTTTATCAAAGTGTTCTCTAGCATCATCAAGCATTTCAATTAATTCATCTTTAGTGGGTTCATCATCATCACTATCATCACTATCATTCTCATCATCATCAGATAGTACCTTTGTGGCCTTTGCCATGAAGCATGATGGAGTGTCGAAGATTGAAGGCTTGTTGTTGATAGCAATACTTGCAAGTGCCTTCTTCTTGCTTGTCTTGCGATCTTCATTATCACTATCTTCATCACTATCACTTGTGGATGCATCACTATCCCAAGTGACCATATATGATTGCCCCTTCTTCTTCTTTGTGTAATTCTTCTTTTCTTTCTTCTCCTTCTTCTTGTCCTTCTTGTTGTCATTATCATCATTCTCACTGTTGTACGGACATTGAGCAACAAGATGGTCCTTGCTACCGCACTTGAAGCACCTCCTTAGTTCATCCTTGTTCTTGTATGAAGTCTTCTTCCTCCTTGCCCGGTAGCCCTTCTTCTTCATGAATTTGCCAAACCTTTTGACAAATAGAGCCATCTCTTCATCATCGTCATCACTGTCATTTGAGCAGTTATCTTCGCTAGAATCTTCTTTCTTTGCTTTGCCCTTGTTCTTTGATGATGATGTTGTGGCTTTGAATGCCACACTCTTCTTCTTCTCATCCTTCTTTACTTCTTGATCATTCTCATCTCTGTAGGTGTCATCGGTCATTACATCTCCAAGAACTTGGTTTGGTGTCATAGTGTCCAAACCGCTTCTTACAAGCAACGTGACTAACATGCCAAATCTGTTGGGAAGACATCTCAAGAATTTATGAGAGAAGTCTTTGTCCTTCACCTCTTCTCCAAGAGCTTTGAGATCATTGACAATCACTTGAAGCCTATGGAACATCTCTGGAACACTTTCATCTTCATTCATCTTGAAGCTAGCAAACTTTTCTTTGAGAATGTATGCTTTTGCTCCTTTCACTGCTTGAGTGCCCTCAAATGATTCTTCCAATTTCTTCCAAGCATCATATGCCATCTCCAAATTTTTGATTTGCTCAAATACCCTCTCATCAACGGCATCATGAATAGCACTGAGAGCAATGTCATTGTTCTGCATCTTCTCTTCTTCGGCATTGGTGAGATGCTCCGGATCGACTATCTCAATCTTGACATCCACAACTTGCCATATCTTTCTATTGATTGACTTTAAATGAGTGGTCATTTTTGCCTTCCAATAGCCATAGTTTGTGCCATCAAATTGGGGTGGCATTTTGGTGTTGTTGATATGAGCCATTTTGACACCGAAGGTTGTTAAGCCTCAAATAAACGGTGACCTTGCTCCGATACCAATTGAAAGGTCCTAAATGGCTAGAGGGGGGGTGAATAGCCTATAAAAATTTCTACAACAACACTTAAACAAACTAGTTAGACAACTAAATAGCGAAGCGAAGTTTGCGCTTGCTCTACACAGATGTAAGCCCCCTATTCACAATTCTAGATAACCACAAACTCTAAGTCACACAATATCAAAAGAACTATTCAACAACTAAATAAGCAATAATGTATATCACTACACAAGACAAGAGAATGTAACTAACCACAATGTATAATATTAACTTGCAAGAAAGTAACAAATGTAAGTACAAGAGATAGAGGTGAGTATACCGAGCCGGCAAGAGATTAATAAATGAATATCAAAGAAAACCACGGAGACAGGTTGACACAATAATTTCTCCTCCGAGGTTCACTTGCTTGCCGGCAAGCTACGTCCCCGTTGTAGCGATACACCCACTTGGAGGTTCACGCGCTAATAGGCATCACACGCCTAACCCTCAATAGGGTGCCGCACAACCAACACAAGATGGGGATCCACAAGCTACGAGCAATCCACTAGAGTTACCTTTGGCGCTCCGCCGGGGAAGGTACAAGAAACCCCTTACAAATCACCGGGAGATGGCCACGAACAATCACCACTCGTGCCTAATCTCCTCCACTGCTCCAAACCGTCTAGGTGGCGGCAACCACCAAGAGTAATAAGAATATCCGCAGCAACAACAATCGCCAAGTGCCACTAGATGCAAACTCACAAGCAAATGCACTTGGATCTCTCGATCTCACTTGGATTCGCACTAACAAGCAAAGAGATCGGAGGGAGGGATTAGATCTTGCTCAAGAGGATGTTCAAGAAGTCGGAGAGTCAAGAAGCTATCCCCAAAGGCGGCCACGGCCAATATATAGAGAGGGGAGGGCGACGGCCCGAACCCTACCTTTCTGCGCTTGGTCGGTAGTACCGACCCCTCCTGGGCGGTAGTACCGACAGAGTCAAACTAGCCGTTTAACACACGTCCCGCTGATTTAGGCGAAGCACCGACTCTCTGGTCAGTACCTCCGAGGTCGGTAGTACCGGCCCTATGGCGGTACTACCGGCAGGCTACTTCCGGATCTACACAGAATGCATTCAAAAACTTCCTCCTGACCTTTGAACTACCGATCCCCTGGTCGGTACTTCTGAGCCTGGTGGTACCGGCCCTATGGCGGTACCACCGCCAGGTCAACTTCCACTCAACTCAGAGAGCTCCGCAAACTTGCCAAACACCGGCCTTGGGTCGGTAGCACCGGGCGCGGTACTACCGAGGTTATGGCGGTACTACCGGTAGGCCATTTTCAAATCTACATAGAGAGCCTCGCGAAACCCTTTAGAGCCACGGTACCACCGACCCTCTGGTCGGTACCACCGCCGGCGGTAGTACCGAGGTTATGGCGGTACTACCGCCAGGCCATTTCAGACTCAACACAGAGAGCATTGCAAGCAGCCCCCTTGGGCGGTACTACCGACCCCCTGGGCGGTACTACCGACCACACTCAGAAAACTCCATTTTCTTCTCTGTGTTGATCCAAATCAACTCCAACAACTTCTCCTTTGCAAATGTGCTAACACCAACAAGTGTACAACTTCATGTGCATGTGTGTTAGCATTTTCACAAACATATTCAAAGGATTCGAGTTGGCACACTAGGTCCTAATGCATATGCATGTATGAATCCACCTAGTGGCACTTGATAACCGTGATCACTGAGATATTCCCCTCTTAATAGTACGGCTATCTATCCTAAATGCACTCACACCCTCTACGGTGTCTTGAGTGCCAAAACAAAATTCCTATTTATACCTTTGCCTTGATCTCCATAGGATTTTGTTTTTCTCTTCTTCTTCTTCCAAATGTGGAGCACTTGATCTATCTTTTGGTCATCACCACCAATACCATGATCATCATTTGGCTCCCGTACTTGGAATGTACCAACCTAGCTCATAAACACTTCATGACAAGGTTAGTACTCTAGGTGACATCAATTATCCAAAACCAAACAAGGACTTTCACATGCTCTGAAGATATGCCGACATGCGTATCTTCCAATACGCATAGTTCATCCCATCGAAAAACGGCGGTTTGCCCACGCCGCGATCCATGTCTCCTTCTGTGGATCTAGAACCGGCTAAGGTGGAAGATCCTTAACCCGCTCCGATACCAATTGAACGACCGAGAATGCTACCAGAAAGTGACTAGAGGGGGGGGTGAATGGGAGCCTAAGAATTTCTTTCGAAACTCTGGCCTCTGTCCCAACAAAACAACACCCAAAAGCTTTGAGTGCAACCGTGATGCCCACGACCCTTGCAAGAGGGTGGATGATCCCTAGGATCACAGCGAGGCACCACCAAACAAGAGCAAGCAAAACACCAAAAACTCTAGCTCAAGTTCAAACCCAAAAACCGTCTCCCGAACGTAGATAGACGGCTACGTCGGAAAATCCCCAAATACCTATGCTAACAAGTAGCAAAGATAGCTAGAGAGGTTTCTAGGTGAACTCTAGGAGCAAACGAGAAGTCCGAAAACTAAATGAAAAAGTTGGGAAACGAATGCACTATAACTCAACACACAGCAGGATCCCGGACTGTCCGCGAGTACGGTCCCAGACTGTTCGCTCTATGCCGGACTGTCCGCGGTCTGGTGGCGGACTGTCCGCCGGCCAAAGTGCCAAAAACAGAGTGTTGCTGAAAGTCCCCTGGACGTTCTCGGAATGTTCGCGAGTCCCAATGGCGGACTGTGCGCCGGTCAAATCAAAGCACTGTGCACCGCAACGAACAGCCACTGCTCGGCTAAATCCTGATGCCCGGACTGTCCGCGCCCCAAACAGCGGACTGTCCGCGGCTGCACAAAGAAGGCGATTTCGGTCGCCCTTCTCCCAAATCTCCTCAAATTCGATCCAAATCAAAATCCCTTGATCCCAAAATTGGAGAAGATGATCATGAGGTAGTTGGGAGACTATCCCCAAGAAATCCTCAACTCAAATCAACTAAAACTCTGGGAAATCGAATGGGAAGGTGTAGGAACGAAAAAGTTGCCACGAAACTTGAATCGACCGATCTACTTGTTCATGAGGGTAGAGATGAATTCCTTCAGTGGAAATGTTCTCCTCACATCAAAGAACAAGTTGATTCAAGTGGATTCGGAAAAGACGCAGCGAGGAGGGAGATCGAGTGACGGGAAAATTGTGAAGAAAAGAAGAACGCGAAGAACAAGTTCAAAAACACGAATCACAATCACGATTGCGAGCCGAAATTCGTCCCCACGAGGAGACAACGGGAATCCGGTCCCGTTTCCGCAAAATCCAAATACACAGAGGTATTGTTCACCGTCTGTGCGGATCTCAGTAGCTACAGCAGGGATTGGGAGAGCAGGAACCCTAGAATGAAAATAGCAATGGCTAAGATAGTCTGGTGGGAGGGGTGGCCTCTCCTTATATAGCCTAATACAATTATTTCCCTTCTACCCTTACAGCTAATGAGCGAGCAGGCTAACCCTAAGGGTATTCCTGACGAACTCGAGGTTGATGTTGATCCGACGGCCATGCCCGCACATCAGGTAGCTTCACCTTGACGCGACCTCACCGGATGCCGCCACGTGTCGCCAATGCGCCGCTCGTCCTTTTCAAGGACCTCCCCCCGGTTTTGAGGCCGAAATCGGGAAACCTGGGCCATCCCCCGGTTTTGAGGCCAAAATCGGGAAACCTGTCGTCGGTCGACTGAGTTTTGTGGCCCAAACTCAGAAACCCGCTAGCACCCAGGTTTTGAGGCCCAAACCTAGAAACCGTCCTCAGCCTGAGTTTTGAGGCCCAAACTCGGAAACCCGCAACACCCAGGTTTTGAGGCCCAATCCTGGAAACCATCCACTCGGTGGTTTTTCTGTGGCTCAACCACCAAACCGACGCCGTAGAGGGATGCACCGCCCGTGCACCCCGTCCACCCGCAAGTCTTCACTTGTCGCTGTTCTAGGCTGTCAGCCACCACGACGGATCCTCAGGCCACCGGTCTGTCAGTCCAAGCCTCACGTCCACCCTTCACCGCTCTGGTTCCATCGGCACGGCACGTCTCTACTTGACCTTCACCTTGCCTTCAATCTCTGTCTCTGTGCTCGACACCTGCACAACACAAGCCAAAGAACATGCGCATCATACCAGTTGACAATCACTCATCATCTCAAGACCTGGCATACACCCTTGTATCCGCAGATTTTGGTGTTTGATGATCAACACAACCATATTGGACTAATGTGTTTGCAAGTGTTTGTTTTGTAGTTCGATTGGATGCAAATGTGACATGGATAAAGGCTACGTGGTGATCCAATGATCAACACCTCAAGCAAGACATTGGAAGCTCATAGGAGACTCGCAAAGATCAAGCAAAGCCCAAGGCACAAGACTGGAACCAAGATGACATGATAAATCAGGAAGAATCAAAGAGAAAGGGACATCGGACGCTGTCATAGCAAGCGTCGAACGCACCGATGGCAAACCCTAGCTCGGGTTGGCGCCTACAGAAGCATCGGATGCATTGATGTTGTCACATCGGACGCAACGGTGACACTGTGCAAAGCTGCACAGTATGCATCGAACACACCCATGTACATCGGACGCTACAAGACCCTGCGTCTGATGCCCATGCAGAGAGGTTCCAGAGAGGCTCTAAAGACATCGGACACGTCAAATGGACAGGCATCAGACGCTGCAGGATCCGTTGTGACTCAGTGCCAGGCTGGCAACTAGCCGTTAATGGAGCATAGGATGCGTGTCCGATGATCACAACTTCAGCGTCCGATGCCATGTTGTGAAGTCCAAGTTATTCTCCAATGACTCTATTTTGTTAGGGCTCTATATATTCCCCCATGGCCGGCCAAAAACATATGGTTGGACCTCAAGGAAGTGTACCAAGTGCTTAGACATATATTTAGTTGCTCTAGCCACCAAAGTGCTTAAGTGATATACTAGGTGATTGCTATAGGTGCTTTGCGAAGTGCTTAGGCTAGTTAGACCACCGCTTTGCGCTTGCTCTAGCTGTTAGGCCTAGTGCTAAGTGAGGTTTAAACACCTCTTATCTACCGGTGCTTGCGTGCACCGTTGTTGTACTCGGAGGGGCTTGTAGTCTTGCGAGACCACACCAACTGTGTTTGTTGTGTGGCCGCCACCGTGTACCGAAGGGAACAAGGCCCGCAGCGGTTCGACCGGAAGTTTGATAGTGAAGACGGCGGGGAGCATCCGGGAGAGGCCGTGCCAAGAGTGGATTAACCGGAGACCCACTTGTGCATGGGGAAGGCTCGGGGCTATCCATGGATTTACCTGACCGGGAGCTTGGCCCTTGCGAGGGGCTCCAACGAGGACTAGGGGGAAGCTTGTGCGGATACATGGGTGTATGCTGAGTCTCAAGTGATGAGTGATTGTCAACTAGGATAATGCGCATGTTCTTTGGCTTGTGTTGTGCATGTGTCAAGCACGGATACAGTGATCAAAGGCAAGGTGAAGGTCAAGTAGAGACGTGCCGTGCCGATGGACTGAGAGTGGCGAAGGGCGGACGTGAGGCTTGGACTGAGGGATTGGTGGCCTGAGGATCAGCTGTGGTGGCTGACAGCCTGGGATAGCGACGAGCGAAGACTTGCGGGTGGACGGGGTGCACGGGCGCTGCATCCCCTCTACGGCTCGGTTTGGTGGTTGAGCCACAGAAAAACCACCGAGTGGACAGTTTCTAGGTTTGGGCCCCAAAACCTGGGCGCTGATGGTTTTTGAGTTTGGGCCACAAAACTCGGGCTGAGGATGGTTTCCTGGTTTCGGCCTCAAAACCTGGGCGCTGCGGTTTTCTGAGTTTGGGCCACAAAACTCAGGCGATGGACGGCTGGTTTCCCGGTTTGGACCTCAAAATCGGGGGTTGGTCGTGAAGGCTGGTTTCCCGGTTTGGACCTCAAAACTAGGGGCGAAGTCCGGGAAAAGGACAAGTAGAGCAGTGGCGGCACGTGGCGGCAATCGGTGAGGTTGCGTTGAGGCAACGCTACCAGTTGTGCGGGTGTGGCCGTCGGATCACCACCTACCTCGAGTTCGTCCAGAATAACCCTAGGGTTTAGCTGGTTCGCTCTATAATTAGTTAGGGGTAGAGTGGGAATTAGAATTAGGATAAGTAGAGGGAGACACCCACCTCCCATCCGATCTCAGTCATTTGCTCTTTGCCTTCTAGGTTTTCCTGCTCTCCCAATCCCCTGCTGTAGCAACTGAGATCCGCAGAGAACCATACCTCTGTGTACTGGAGATTTTGAGGAAGTGAGACCGTAATCTCACTGTTGTAGCGTGTGGTAGCCACACGGTTGCAGATCGATGTGTTGATTCACGTTTTGTTCGTGTTCTTCGCGTTCTTCATTTCTCCGTGATTTTCCCGTCACTCGATCTCCCTCTCTACTGCGTCTTTTTGAAATCCGTTTGAATCAACTTGTTCTTTATAGTGAGGAGATCATTTCCACTGAAGGAATTCATCTAGCTCCTCATGAACAAGTAGATCGGGTTGATTTCATTTTCGTGGCACTTTTTCGGTTCATATTCCCTCCTCTTCGATTCCCGGTGATTGAGTTGTTTTGAGCGGATGATTTCTTGGGGATAGTCTCCTAACTACTTCGTTATCATCTTCTCCGAGTTTGGGAACGAGGGATTGTGATTTGATTCAGATTTGGGAGGTTTTGTGTGAAGGGCTGTTGATGGTCCTTGAACACTTGTTTTACCATGAACATTTTACCCTAACATTCACCAAAAAGGCATGAATTGTAGTCAAATAGGTTTCAAACTATCGAATTCCACATGTCCATAGATTTTTATTTGAATGCAAAATTTGAACCAAATTTGGATATTTGAACCACCAAAGGTCAAGCCCACTCAGCAGGGCCCAATTGGGCCTCGGGGGGGGGTGGCGCCCGCCACCCCTAGGTGGCGCCCGCAACTTGGGTTGGCCCAAACCTCCCCCCTGCCACGTCACTGATCCGTGTGACTTCCCCAAGGCCAAATCTTGGCCCTTGGTCACTAGGTCAGTGGCATCGGACGGCTCAGGAAGGGAGTGGCGTGGATCAAGACCGAATGGCGGTTACTTGGATATGCAACTGACCTAACCACCGCCTCTCTGGAGCTCCTGGATGTCGTTGAAGCAATGGCGCTGCATCCAACGGTGAGGGAGGTGGCGGCCGCAACCTAGGGCTGGCGCCCGCCACTAGGGTTTGCCCTAGGTCGCTTGGCTGCCCCCTATAAGTACCCCCCCCCCTCACTCCACAAGGCCATAAATACCCCCCTTGAGGCACCACTTCATTCACACCAAAAGCAAGCAAGAGAAGCAAGGCAAGTAGAAGCAAGAAAGTGAGAGCTCAGAGAGCTTAGGCAAGTAGGATAGCTAGTAGAGAGAGTATAGCTCTAGTGCCCTCGCTATAGCGCGGCTGTTAGTTTAGCACAGCTCAGCCTTGACCAGTGGTATAGTAGCGTAGAGCTTGCTAGGAGAGAAGCGGGTGCGAGTGACTGGCATTGGAGGTCGGTTGATTTCCCGGCATCTTTGGTCTGGTTTGCTCTCTTGTATCTCAGGTACATTTATCATTATTCCATTATTACTTTTAGTATTACTTTCAGTATTACTTTATCAAGTACCTTGAGTGTGACCTAGTTATTGAAGGACCGAGAATGCAATAGCAAGGCGACCAGAGGGGGGGGGGGTGAATGGGAGCACAAATATTTCTCTTGAAACTTTGGCCTTCTGTCCCCAAAATCAACCCCAAGAGCTTCGATCGAAACCGTGATGCTCACGACCCTTGGAAGAGGGTCGATGATCCCTGGGATCAAAGCGGAGCACCACAAAGCGATAGCAAACCAAACGACAAAAGCACTGGAATGAATTCGACCCCCAAAAACCAAGTCCCGAACGTAGATAGACGGCTACGTCGAGAAATCCCCAAATACCTATGCTAACAAGTAGCAAAGATACCTAGAGAGGTCCCTTGGTCAACTCTAAGGCCAAACGAGAAGTCCGGAAACCAAGCAATGAAGCCGGGAGAGCAAACACACTAAACCGGAGCAAACAGCCAACTCGCGGACTGTCCGGACCTGGGATCCTGGACTGTCCGCAGTTGTCCTAGACTGTCTGCGAAGAAGAGGTGGACTGTCCGCCGACAACTTCTCCAAAACAGCAAGTCTGCTGATCCTCCCTGGTCGGCTCGCGGACTGTCCGCGACCGACTACGGCGAACTGTCCGCCGGTCAAACTGAGACAGCACAGCCGAGCCGCGCGACCACTGCCTTGGTCGGAGCCCGACGCGCGGACTGTCCGCGGGCACAACGGCGGACTGTCCACGAGTGCCCACTGAGAGCGATTTTGGTCGCCCTCAACTCAAATCTCCCCGAATTCAAATCAACTCACAATCCCACGTTCCCAAACTTGGAGAGGATGATCACGAGGTAGTTGGGAGACTATCCCCAAGAAATCAACCGCTCAAATCGACTCAATCACCGGGAAATCAAAAGGGGAGGAGTATTATCGGTGTTTCGACCCCGGGGGTATGACACCAACTAGTAATATGATCGCGTGCTCCCTTCCTGGATGGTGATGCAAGATGACACAAGGGTTTATCCTGGTTCGGGCAAAGAAGGCCCTACGTCCAGCGGGGGGAGGAGGTTCTTGTATTACTTGCACCTAAGTGCTTGTACAGGGGCAATACAAACTCAACGAGCGTGGACGAGAGTCTGGACTCGTGTGTGTGTGTGTCGTGTGGACCCGTGTGCATGAAGGGCCCTAGTGTCCTCTTTTATAGAACAAGAGGAGGCCAGGGTTACACAGGAGTGACATGTACAACGCCCAATACGGCGAAGGGTTGGAATTCTGTCTTGTCGAGGTCACTGGAGTCGGCGTGGGGGTTGCTGTTGAGGCGTCCTTGAAGCGTGGCTTCCATCCCGGGCGCGGACGTGGAGGCGTGGCGATGTGGAGGCCGTGCAGCTGCCATTCCGGCACGTACAGGACGTGGTAGGGTCCCTCCGGGTCTTGGGGTACCTGTCCTCCAATAGCATGAAAGCAGTCAGGGCTCAAGGGGCGCAGGGCCGGCCTCGAGGTGGCGCCTACGGGGGGCTCGAGCCCCCGCAGGTATGGGCAAGTCCTGGAAAACCCGGCCGTACAGTGGGAATCCAGGTCTCGAGATGTGGCTCGAGTGTGCTACAGTGCAGGGTATGGCCTAACAGTGCTGTACTTGTGCCTTGTGGTGAAAACGAGGTTTGACTCTGGCCCCGGTTCACTGTGGCATACGTCGTGTACCAGAGGATGTGACCGGAGTAGGTGGACGCATTAAATGCGCAGTATGGGGCTGGTATCCGATGTCTGGCGCTGCTTGAGAGAGGTATGATGTGTCTCGAGGGATAGGTTACCGTGTTAGAGAGGCTCGAGGTCCCCACGTGGGGTCTCGAGGAACGGTGTACGGCTGTAGTGGGCTCGAGGCCTATGTGCCGGGGCTCGAGAGGTAGGCTACCATGAGGCGGTCGGTAAGGCTTTTGCGGGCCCGGGGTTCCTGGCGGTGGGCCGGCGTTGTAGGCCTCTAGGGGTTGGTTTTTTAGGGGGTTAGACTAGTTAGGTCTCTTATTAATTGGTGCTCTAGGTTTGACTTATTTGTTTTGCGTTGATTGGGGGTACCCCTTTTGTGGTCCCCCGACAGTAGCCCCCGAGCCCTTGTTCTAGTGCTAGCACTCGAGCAGGGGCTCCCTACCGGGATCTCGAGGGTTAGCTAACTGGTTCTCGAGGGTTTGGTTGTTTTGATTCCGTGGGTGTCGCGCGAGCGACACCCGCGGGTGTAGCCCCCGAGCCCACGGGGGAGTGGTTAGGACTACCTCGTGGGCTTTTTCACGAGTGTGAGTGTTAGTTACGTTTTTTAGGTTCGGGAGTGTCGAGCCCCCGAGTTCTTTGACCCTCTTTCGTCGAGGGGTGCCAGGCTGAACCGACTGGCCGGCTCTTCGAGCTGTCTGGCACGCCAGTTGCCCTGGCTTGTCATCCCGCGAGTCCTTTCGATCGGATGCGAGGGGGGGGTGCCTCGTACTACCACGAGCGGGCGAGTATCGAGGTTCCCGGTGAGCTAGTAACGGGGGAATCCAAGTGAGACCTCGTGCCCCGTTCGATAGGGTCGACTGAAGTCCGGAGGCGATCTCATAAAGCATGGGCGCTCGGTCTGCAGGAATGCCGGGTCCATTCGATAGGACCTGGTGGCTCGATGCCTCCCTCCGAGGGGATCTCATTGCATGTCGTGCGCCCTGCCTTGGATACACGTGAGGGGCCTCGAAAGCTTGGCCCTCGAGCGATGCTGCGGGTGGCGCCCCTTGGTGTCCCTGACTCGGGTGCTCGAAGCCGGCTGTCGAACCCTCTTCGAGGGCCAGCCTTCGCTGCCTCGAGACTTGGAAGGGTCGGGGCCCGTTTTTACCTTCTTGAAGAAGCCTCCGTCGTTTGGAATCCTTCTGCCCGTTGGGCACGCCTTTTTGGGCGGCAACTGTCAGGGAGTGGAGATCGTGGCGCCAGGGCGACGGACATGAAGTCGGAGCGGCGGTCGTGGTGGGCCCTGGTAGTGGAGCGAATGGGGAGTTGCCGCGTGTACCTATCAACCGACAAGAGACGTGGTTAGGTGGGCGCATTAAATGTGTGCGGTTACCTTTCCTCTGCCGTGGGAGACCCCGCCCGTTGGGGTTTTCTTTTATAAATATCGAGTGAGGGGTGAGGGACTCTTTACTTTGCCTTTACCTTCACAGCCGCCGCAGCTCCCACACGCTTTCTCCCCAAGCTAGCGATTGGTAATCTTCCCGGCCGTCCGTCCGCCGCTCAGATCCGCGCCGTCGCCGCCATGGCCGCCCAGACCCAGGTGCTGCCGCCCGAAGACTGGTGCCCGACGAAGACGTCGCAGCTTGAGCTGGAATCGCTGGTGGACTGGGGGCTTCTCCGCCCCAACCCGCGGGAGGGGCCCGCGTGGTGGATTCTCCCGTCGGCGGACCACCAGGAGCCGCACCCGCCGGAGGGGTATGTGGTGAGCTTCACGCGCTACCACCGCATGGGGCTTGGCGTTCCGCCCAGCCGCTTTATGCGGGGGCTGGCTCACCACTTCGAGGTGGAATTGCAGCACTTCTCCCCCAACTCAATCTCGCACGCCGCCATCTACGCCGCCGTGTGCGAGGGATACCTGAAGATCGAGCCTCATTGGGAGATGTTCGTCCACCTCTTCCGGGGCGAGCTCTTTCATAAGGCCGTGAAGCCGAGCGGGAGGAGGCTCGCGCGCGCGGGCTCCCTCACCATCACCGCGAGGACAGGTCCCTCGTCGGCCAACGTCCCCCGACACTACCTCCACTACAAGCTTTCCTCCAACCAGGCGGGGTGGGATGACCACTGGTTCTACCTGCGGAACGAGGATGGGCTCCTTCCGCAGTACACCGGCAGGATCATCACCAAGCGCCCTGAGAAGTGGAATTGGGGCGTTGTGGCGGACAGGCAGCGCCACCTGATGCCGCTGATGAATACGATGTGGTCGCTGGTGGAGTAGAAGGGACTGACCGTCCAGGCGGTCATTTGGGCGTTCCATCAGTGGAGGGTCCTTCCTCTGGCAGACCGCCCCCTTCTCATGCATGAGATGGGGCCAAATGCCCCGCTCGAGGCGCTGAACAGGTCGAGGATGCCCGAGGAGAGGCTGCCTCGGAACGAGGGTGTCTCCCGGGTGACGGTCACAATCCACGGGCCGTTCCGCCCTGAGGAGATCAACCTGATCGCCATGGCACCCGACGCGGGGTGTCTCGACTCGGTAAGCCTTCCTCAAGCTAGGCTGTTTCGAGCCTCCCCTCCTTTCTCTTTCTTCGAACCTTGTTTACTCTCCTTGTGGTTTTTCTCATCAAGTTTCTTTTTGCAGGGGGCATTCACATATCACGCGTCGAGGCCCCCGGTGAAGGAGGACGCCGCGGAAAGACAGGTGAGGCGCCTCTCTGCTCAAAAAGATAAGGATAGTAAGGATGCACAGAAGAAGAAAGAGAAAGAGAAGAAGTTACATCGGGTGGACCGAGATCAGAGGCTAGCGAAGGCTCGTCGTAACCGGCAGCCTGGAGAGGAGTCCCCCGAGCTCAACTACACGAGCTCGGAGGAGGAGGAGGACGATGAGGAGGAGAGCGATGATGAAGGGATGGATGCGCGTCTGAGGCGCGCGGGGGTCGTCGACATCAGGGCTGACTGCTCTTCTGTGCAAGAGAATATCCTGGAGATCCCCCTGGCTAAGGGATCGTGCGGGACGCAGCAGCGGAAGGCCACGCCAGGCCCCGCCTCGTCGGAGGCTCAGGGCATGTCGAGCTCCGTGCTGGACGTGCCCCCTGACATGAAGACGCCTCGAACTCGGGGCGTCATCGCCGCGGTGCAGAAGGAG
>CM019828.1:101158193-101189298 GCA_009763385.1 Coix lacryma-jobi var. lacryma-jobi | reverse complement strand
TTGAGTTAATCAAGGACTATGATATCGAAGTGCATTACCATCCGGGTAAGGCGAATGTGGTCGCCGATGCACTCAGTCGCAAGTCATACTGTAACTGCCTGGTTATGAAATCCTATGAATCTTCCCTATGCTATGAACTAGAGAAGCTGGGTATTGAAATGGTTCCACAAGGAAGTCTAGGCAATGTCAGAGTAGAAACCTCTATCAGAGAACAGATCATAGCTGCACAGAAAGATAACCCCGGAATCAAGCACATCAGCGAAAAGGTTCGAGCTGGAAAAGCCGACTGTTCAGGATTGATGATGAAGAGTGGTATGGTTCAAGAGAACCGTCTGGTAGTTCCCAAGGTACCTGAGTTGAGACAGATAATCCTTGATGAAGCACACTCAACCAGATGTGCCATCCATCCTGGCAGCAACAAGATGTACCAGACTTGAAGCAGAAATTCTGGTGGACAAAGATGAAGATTGAGATCGCTCGACATGTCGCTCGTTGTGATACATGTCAGAAAGTCAAGGCTGTGCATATGAAGCCCGGAGGAGAGCTGCAACCTTTGGTCAGTACCTGGTTGGAAATGGGAGGATATCAGCATGGATTTTATCAATGGGTTACCCAAGACTCAAAGGGATTCGATGCCATTGGGTGATAGTGGACCGTCTCACGAAGCAAGCTCACTTCCTACCGTCAAAACAAGTTATACCGCCCCAACTTATGCCACCTTGTACAAGAACAACATAGTGAAAAGCCCATGGCATACCCAAGACCATCATCTCAGATCGTGGTACTCAGTTTGTCGCTAAGTTCTGGAAAGCGTTCCATGCCTCACTTGGAACCAAGCTATTGTATAGCACGGCTTATCATCCGCAAGACTGATGGACAGACTGAGAGAGTCAAACCAAGTGTTAGAAGATATGTTTGAGAGCCTGTGTTCTTACCTTCGGCAGATACTTGGGATCACTGTTTGCCCTTGGCAAGAGTTCTCCTACAACAACAGTTATCAAGAAAGCATCAAAATGGCACCCTTTGAAGCACTGTACGGCAGCCGTTGTCGTACAACCTCTCAGTTGGTCTGAACCCGGAGAAAGGGAAGTCTTTGGAGTTGATCTAGTGAAAGATATGGAAGAGAAAGTCAAGCAAATACAAAGAGAACTGAGAGATTGCACAGTCTCGACAGAAAAGTTATGCTGACAAGAAGACGTCGACCTCTGCAGTTCGAGATCGGGATTATGTGTACCTGAAGGTCTCACCCACCAAAGGAGTCACTCGTTTTGGAGTCAAAGGAAGCTAGCACCACCCCGCTACATTGGTCCGTTTGAGATTCTGGATCGTTGTGGCAAGGTAGCTTACAAGCTGAGTTTGCCCAATCATCTTTCAGCAGTTCATAATGTGTTTCCATGTCTCCCAACTCAAGAAGTGTCTTCGAGTACCTGAACATGTGGTTGAAGTTGAAGGTGGTTGAGCTAGAACCTATCTGTCATACTCGGAATATCCTGTCCGTGTGTTGGATCACAAGGATCGTGTTACCCGAAGAACCACCACAAGGATGGTATAAGATCCATGGAACCAGCACTCTGAAGAAGAAGCCACTTGGGAATCTGAAGATTTCTTAGCAAAGAACTATCCGGACTTTCTCGAATCTCTATAGGTGTGAGTTTCCTCTTTTGTTCTTTAAACGACGCGGAATCTCGGGGCGAGATTTCTTTTAGGAGGGAGGGTTGTAACACCCCTGGTGTTACTAATGTAATTAACTTGACATGTCATCATCTTAAGCATTAATCATTTCCTGTGATGCATTTGATTGCTTAATTGCTATGCTTTAGTCCCTTTTCAAAAACCCTAAAAGCCCAATTCTCTCTATAAGGGCAAAATGGTAATTTCACCTCTGTGCCTAGTTCTATGTAATTCTTGTTCAAATTTAGTGCCCTGATGTTTGTTGCATTGATCAAAGTTCAAAAATCAGATTTGATTTGATTTTCCTTTTGCAAAACCCTAAAATCCCAAATCCTGGATTTATTCCCTTTTTGATAACTTTTTCAAAAGTCAAAATTTTGAGTTGGTTCAAAAAGCAAAGTTGTGAATCTGATCAGAGGAACAACTTTGGTATTTACAAATTTTCAAGTTTCAGTTTGAAATCCAAAGTAATTTTGATTTGAATCAAATTTGAAAAGTGTCCCCTTTTCTGTTTTTGAATATAGTTCAAAAACTATTTGGAATTTGAAAATGTTCATTTGACAAAGTTGTAGATCTCATTTTTGAACAACTTTGGTATTTTGAGTTTTTGTCGCACAGTTCAAATTTTGGGAGATTTTTGCAAAATACAGATACTGGCCAAAAGTCAAACCCTAGCCCCTACACTGTTCTTCTTCCCGTAGAGCCAGGGGGGTCTCCTTTTCCCTTGGCGAAGCACTCGCATTGTTTGGTTGTGTGTCCCTTTCCTGGACCACAAAAATGGCAGTACATTTTGACCAGATCCCTCTATTGGTTTCTTTGATCAGGCGGGGGTGGGAATCCTTGCAGATTTTCGTTGCCCGAAGGCTGAGTGGCCCTATGGTGGTCTTCGAATGGACCTGCCTTGTTGATAGCGCCGATGTTACCCGGTTCTTGACGAGGGTTGTTCTCTCTTGCTTGTGGCCTCGGTTGCTGTTTCTGTTGTGCCCTTCGAGCATCTAACTTTGACCTGAAGTCCATGTCCGCTCTACAGTATCTTTCAATTGTCTCATGAAGCTTCTCTATTGTATTTGCCGGCTTTCTGGCAAACTTCGAAGAGCATGGGCCCGGACGCAGACCGCTGACTGCTGCGAGGATCACGGCCTCGTCGGACATCCCCGGAGTTCTTGCTCTGATTTGGATGAACCTTCGCTAGTAATCTTGTAATGGCTCGTGCTCTTCTTGTTTGCAGTTGAATAGGTCGATAGGGTTTGATAGGGCTGCTGTGATACCCTTAAAGTTTGTGTAGAGCCTGTCTCTGAGGTTAGCCCAGGAATCCACGGTTCCGGGGCGCAGGTTGTTGTACCATGTCTGAGCGATGTCACGAAGGATGATTACAAATGATTTTGCCATTGTTGATTCATCTCCCCCTGCCGCTGCAACTGCCGCTTCGTAGCTCATTATGAACTGACGAGGGTCGGAGAGTCCATCATAACAGGGTAAATTTTGGGGATTGTAGCACGGTGGCCAAGGTTGGGTTTGCAGTATCTGGGAGAGTGGTGATCTTTGGTCGTAGGGCATCTGGTGTTGTTGGGCCCTTCGCTGAATGCGAAGGTTTGGCTCTCGCTCTTCTGGGTAAAGTTGGCAAAAAGTTGGTGGTCTCTCAGGGTATGGGTTGTTTAGGTAATTTGGTGGTGGTGGGGGTGGTGGTGGCTGACGGGCGTTGCCCTGATCCTGCTCCTCATTCCCCTCTTGCATTGGCGGCATTTCCCTATCATTCCAACCCTCGGCTTCCGCCTCAGCTACCGCGAGTGCGGATACATGGGTGTATGCCGAGTCTTTGAGTGATGAGTGATTGTCAACTGGGATAATGCGCATGTTCTTTGGCTTGTGTTGTGCAGGTGTCGAGCACGGATACAGTGATCAAAGGCAAGGTGAAGGTCAAGTAGAGACGTGCCGTGCCGATGGACCGAGAGTGGCGAAGGGCGGATGTGAGGCTTGGACTGAGGGACCGGTGGCCTGAGGATCAGCTGTGGTGGCTGACAGCCTGGGACAGCGACGAGCGAGGACTTGCGGGTGGACGGGGCGCATGGGCGGTGCATCCCCTCTACGGCTCGGTTTGGTCGTTGAGCCACAGAAAAACCACCGAGTGGACGGTTTCCAGGTTTGGACCTCAAAACCTGGGCGCTGATGGTTTCCGAGTTTGGGCCACAAAACTCGGGCTGAGGACGGTTTCCAGGTTTGGGCCTCAAAACCTGGGTGCTGCGGGTTTCTGAGTTTGGGCCACAAAACTCAGGCGATGGTCGACTGGTTTCCCGGTTTGGACCTCAAAACCGAGGGTTGGTCGTGAAGGCTGGTTTCCCGGTTTGGGCCTCAAAACCGCGGGCGAAGTCCGGGAAAGGGACAAGCAGAGCGGTGGCGGCACGTGGCGGCAATCGGTGAGGTTGCGTCGAGGCAACGCTACCAGTTGTGCGGGCGTGGCTGTCGGATCACCACCTACCATGAGTTGGTCCAGAATAACCCTAGGGTTTAGCTGGTTCGCTCTGTAATTAGTTAGGGGTAGAGTGGGAATTAGAATTAGGATAAGTAGAGGGAGACACCCACCTCCCATCCTATCTCAGTCATTTGCTCTTTGTCTTCTAGGTTTTCCTACTCTCCCAATCCCCTGCTGTATCAACTTAGATCCGCAGAGAACCATACCTCTGTGTACTGGAGATTTTGAGGAAGTGAGACAGTAATCTCACTATTGTAGCGTGTGGTAGCCACACGGTTGCAGATCGATGTGTTGATTCGCGTTTTGTTCGTGTTCTTCGCGTTCTTCGTTTCTCCGCGATTTTCGCGTCACTCGATCTCCCTCTCTACTGCGTCTTTTCAAAATCCGTTTGAATCAACTTGTTCTTTACAGTGAGGAGATCATTTCCACCGAAGGAATTCATCTAACTCCTCACGAACAAGTATATCAGGTTGATTTCGTTTTTGTGGTGCTTTTTCGGTTCATACTCCTTCCCTCTCGGATTCCCGGTGTTTGAATTGATTTGAGCGGATGATTTCTTGGGGATAGTCTCCCAACTACCTCGTGATCATCTTCTCCAAGGTTGGGATCAAGGGATTTTGATTTGAATCGGATTTGGGAGGATTTGAGTTGGGGGCGACCGAAATCGCCCTCTCTGGGCACTCGCGGACAGTCCGCCGTTGTGCCCGCGGACAGTCCGCGCGTCGGGCTCCGACCGAGGCAGTGGTCGCGTGGCTCGGCTGTGCTGACTCGGTTTGACCGGCTGACAGTCCGCCGTTGGAGTTCGCGGACAGTCCGGGAACGTCCAGGGGACTTACAGCATCAGTGTTGTTTCTGGTTTTCTGCCGGCAGACAGTCCGCCAGTGGACCGCGGACAGTCCGCCCCTGGCGCCGACAGTCCGGGACTGAGAGTCCGGACAGTCCGGGAATCGGTTGTAGCCTGAGCTTTAGTGCGTTTGCTGTCCCGACTTCTTCGCTTGGATTCCGGACTTCTTGGTTGGCCCTTTAGTCCACCTAGGAACCTCTCTAAGTATCTTTGCTACTTGTTAGCATTGGTATTTGGGGATTTCCCGATGTAGCCTTCAATCTACATTTGGGACTAGGCTTTTAGGGGTCGAACTTGTGCCAGTGCTTTTGGCGTTTGGATTGCTATCGCTTTGTGGTACCTTGCTGTGATCCTAGGGATCATCCACCCTCTTCCGAGGGTCGTGGGTATTACGGTTTCGATCGAAGCTCTTGGGGTTGATTTTGGGGACAAAAGGCCAAAGTTTCGAGAGAAATTTTTGAGCTCCCATTCACCCCGCTCTGGTCGCCTTGCTATTGCATTCTCGGTCCTTCAGCAAGGGACTCCTCCATTCGGCGAAGCTGTTCCCTTGCTTCATCCGCCTTTTGCCTAATGGCGCGCAGCCGGTTGTGCCTTTCAAGCTGGTCTAGGCGCCTTTTCTTTTCCTGCAATTCAGCTTGAAGTCTTTCCAAGGCCTCGAGGCCCAACTCCTCTTCATCTCCTCTCCCACCTTCTCCGGAGGTGTGCGGGTGTGGCTGTGATACTAGCCGAGTGTGAGGGCCTGGGATCTCCGTCCCTGGAGTAACTTCTTCTGCTCCCGAGGGTTCCACATTTTCCTCCACAGGTTGAACCGTCGCCGTGGCCTCTCTGGTTGTGCGGTGATCTCTAGCCGAAGCTGCCCTTCTGTTTCCCGCCATTACGAACTCCGCTCCCCACGGTCGGCGACAAACTGTTGGAGGCACACTTGGCTTACCCCCGCACACGTGCAGGGGAGCGGCGAAGGTGGCCAATTGTCAAAACCAAATGCGAGGGTACAGGGAAAACATGAACAGTGATGCTGTAGCTGTATTCCCAAAAAAACGCGTCCGTATGCACTGTTCATCCCTTGGTATTTATAAGGAATGCCAAGGGACACTGACCAAATTACAAAAGGGTACAAGAAAGATTTCTTAGCGCTGTACAGCGGAAGGGCAGAATTGGACAAACACAGGCGGTGCGAAAAACCCTAGCTCGCTTTCCACGCGTCCGCCGCCACCTAGCTCCTGCGCCCCTTCGCAGCAACCCGAGGGTTGACCTTCGGCTTATGGGACCATCGCTTCAGTCGTGAGGCCCGCGTTCGCTTGCCGTCCGCTGAGCTTGACGTTTCTTCCGAAGGTGTGCAGAACGCGCGAGGGTCTCACATCGTGCTCTTCACGCCTCTTACCTGTAAGGAACAGAAAATATCCCGAAGGTTGCGCTAACAACCGAAAGTTAGAAAAATAACCCAAGGGACTTGACAAGTGGCGAAGGTTCTTGCGATGGTACACAGGGCGCGCGAGGGTCGTTTCCCGTGTCAGCCAGCGTGACGTCATTGCCGAGGGTTCCTTCCCCCAACATTCTTCGTTGGGGTTCTATGCTGGTTTGGCTGTGACGGAGGCCTACGAGAGACGCGCTTGAGTGGAGAGCCTCCGCCGAGAGGACGCCGCGACGGGGGGCCCTACGGCGAGAGGCCGCGTTAAGGCCGCAGTCGCCACGGTAGGGGTCGGTGCACCACCCGGCGGTTCCTTCCGCACACGGTGGCGTACGGCGTGAGGCCTACGGGCACGATGGAGAAGGCGTCGAGGCTACAGGCTGCCGGCGCGGAGGAGGTGTGCGTGGCCGCAACCAGCGCGGTGGAATTCGTCGCGGTGGAGGCAGCCACGATCCTCCAGACTATGGGGAGCGCGATTTTTCGAAAGGGAGTGAGAGGAAGAACTCGAAATGGAAACGACCGAGTAGTGGGGGAGGAAAGAAGATAACAAGTGTGTCGGGTGGAGTCTGGGCCGCGTCCGCGCTGGAGCGAATGGGCCGCGTCCCTGTCCGAATGGGCCGAACGGTGTAAGCTGAGCTTTTTCACAAAAATAACAATTACACAGTTTGTCTGTACTTGGCGAGACGAATCTTTTAAATCTAAATAGTCCATGATTGAAGAATAATTACCAAATACAGCTAAAGTGCTACAGTATCAGAACCCAAAATTTCTCAGGAACTAAACATGGCCTGTAGTTATTTTAGGTGCTAATGAAAACACTTATAACATGAAATATTAATAAGAAAAAAGAAAAATAATTTAAAAGAGGTGAAACACTTGGAACATGTAGATAAAACAAATGAAACATACAAGACATACTCTTGCAACATACAGTTTCACCGCAATGTAATTTGCTGCTTGGACAAATGACGGCTCATCGTTGTGGAGCTCGAAGTCAGAGGCTGCACATGGAACTCACCAATGTACTGCGTGACTCTGGGTGAGCATTTGTACGAGCACACATGGACAAGTACGACGGTCTGGACGAGCGAGGCCGCAAGCACTTGCTCGCATGTGCTAGGCGCACGCTCTGCTCCATCGTCTCGATGCAGGATTGCAGGGGAGCAGAGAAGAGATAGGAAGGAGGGGAATTAGTGTAGTTCTTTAGAATGGAACATGCAGGCAACCATTAAAGAATGAGCACGTAGTAATGAATTATAGGTGAATCTTTTCATTAAGCCAAACAAACTTGAGAGCTAATTAGCCGAGATTACTAAAACAAACTGCGCACCTTTCTTTAAGGGAAAAAACAAACCCCTACATAGTGCAACAGATGCTGAATTAACACCATTTAGCGTGAGATGGAAGTTTGTAGATATTTGCAAGGTCCGTAGAACACGAAGGAATTGGCCGCAAAATTCTGTGGTCCATTCGTCCTAACACATAATCATTGGATACAGACAAAAATGAAGGGCTTACAATTTTTTAACCAATAATCGAAGACGTCGAGGATTTATCTCCTTTCAAATTAGGAAATCATGTGAATAAGTTTATATACGGAATTCCTCATCATGACCTTGGTGAACACAACAAAACAGCTAGTAGGAGCTAAAAGGATGTTTGAACAGAAAGGTAGCTGGTTACCTTTTAAATATTTGCACCGGTTGAATCATGCATTTGTAAAATAATTCCTGCAAATATGATATAATAAGTTTTTCATTCAGTGTGCATACACAGTAGCTTCAGGTTGAAAGTTCGAAAGCATGCAAAGTAGCACCGAAGGGCACATAAAAATTTAGGTTTGGTGGGCACAGGCAGACCGATACAACGAACTGCAAAAAATAAGGGAGAAGTGTGTGAAATATAATTTTAGAGCAACATTTAAAGAATCCCAGTATGCAGTTTTGCAATGAGTAGCAACGACGGTTAGCAAATATGACAATGCTTCCACCAAGCACGAAGAGACCATGGCCTAAATCTGACCGAATGTATAAATTGAATTAAAATTATGTACCTTGTTGGTATAAAGGGAAAGTCACCAAGGCTGGCAGATTGAAAAATATGTATTCATATTTGACGCTGCAATGAACTTGAGGTCTAGATAATTCATTCTGCCCAGTTCCTTAGCCTGTGAGTCATAGAAGATGGGCTCAATAAACAAAATAATAAATCCACTCATAACTGAAAGCGACGGCTGCAAACTACAACAAAATAAGCCCAAGTAGAAACATGTACATGACGAAGCACATAAAGGAAATGAGCATGCACAAATAAAAAATCGGAGGTGACCTGCACCCTCTTCTATTTTGGAACACAGCCTCTTGGAACCTGTAGTGACACCAGGAGCAGCAATGGGCGGTTTGAAGGCATGGAGGGTGGTGTGAACTGCAGAGTGGCTAGGTGATGCAGAAAATGCTCGCCATGAGTAATCACGGTGAGTTTTTCTGGAGGTAAAGGAATTAAAATTAAAAATATTGTACATTAATTTGCATTTTTGACCTTGAACAGAGAATAGTAACAACTTAATTAGTTTGAAGGTTTTAAAACAAAGGATAGCACCACTTAAGCCAATTTCAGGGGCAAACTGCAGTAACAGGCAATGCTAACACGATTTAACAATAAACAAGTGTATGAATCATTGTGCTAAGGTTTACTTAGCGACATGGGATAAACATTATGTCTAGAGGATTAAACAGAGAAAGGTAATAATGTTTTGATTTTTTTTAGAAAAGAGAGAAATAAATAGCACCATATGTGAACCTGAATATTCAACGACCATTCCTGGAATGGATAACAGAGTGACATAAAGTTGAAAGACAATTATAGCAGAGAATCTTTGTCATGCATATATGATGATTATATGAACACCAATATTGACTGAGCTCATTAGCCTATTTTATCTACTTCGGCTAAAGTTACATAGTCAGACATCACTGAACGAAACACCTTATTTGTGTTCACTGCTTGTGCCCAATCCTAACGCAAACCTGATTTGTGTTGACTGCTTGTGTCCAATACTAACGCAACTTAAACTTCCCACTCCGATGTGAGGGTGCAAAGGAAGAAGCACGGGTGTCTGACCTTGAGCTTGGTAGGCGTTGTGTGGATCACACAGGTAACGACGGCGCCACGGGTCTGATAGGCTCCATCTATTGTTGGAGTGGCAGATCCGGTGGTAGTGGCATAACGCGAGAACAGGGAGACGGAGGGATGTGACGCCATATCGAAGGAGAGGACGCACCGTTGCGGCGAGGATGCGAGGACGGCGGCAGGCGCGGCGTGGATCTCATCCCGCGTGGCTGTAAGGAGGAGCAGCGAGCAGTCGGCCTCTCACGATGGCGGCGATGGGCGAGAACAACTTGAAGTCCGTGCGGTGGCGACGAGGAGCGCAGAGCACACGAGGATGCCCGGTGTCAGAGCTGAGGAGATTTTTGGTTTCTATCGGACTCCGGCTCCCTCTGCCGAGCCGGACGCGGCTCGCACGCACTCCCCTTCCTCCCCCGCCCATGCCCGCGCGACCCCAGCGAGATTCTCCCCGACGAGCGCCTCCATCTCCTCCGCATCCCCGCGCCCGCGCCCCACCGCCTCCCCGCGCCGGCCATGGCGGATCCGGCGGCGGTGGCCGCGAACAGGGGCGGGCCCAGGCCTAGGGCCACTAGAGCCATGGCCCTAGTCGCAGCCCAAAAATTTTTAGGAACAAGTCTTCAATTTTGGGCAAGAACACATGCAACCCGCGCTATCGAGGATTCACGGCTGCTCGCGGTCGCGCTCTCCTTCCCTTCCCTCCGCGCCGCCGCCCGCCGTTCTTCTCTGCTTGAGGTCAATTGAAGAAATGCATCCAAACATTAGGGATGATGCAAAAAGGGAGTATATCTTGTTAGGTCCATGCAAACCAAAAGGTCATGCATATCTCAAAAGGAAAATATACGGTCATAGCAGGAGTTTTCATGATAAATGGTACACAAATTGTCCTTGGTTGGAATATAGTGTTTCTAAGGATGCTGCTTTTTTGCTTCTATTGTTATCTATTTAAACCATTCAGAGTCGATAATTTTGGTGTTGAATCCCTTCACAGTAAATGGATTTACTAATTGGAAAGATGGACCAAAGTTATTAGATGACCATGCTAATTCCATTGCTCACAATAAGGCAAGAAAAGATTATGAATGTTACAAAAATCAGCGACAAAGTGTATCACATGTAATTTCTAGGGGAAGTCAGAAGGGAGAAGAAGAATATAGAGGTCGTTTAATTATTATATTAGGAGTTGTAAGATTTCTTCTTTTGCAAGCACATGCTTTTCGTGGATATGATGAGTCATCTAGTTCGAGCAACAAGGGAAAAATTTTAGAGATGCTAGATTGGTATAAGAGAAAAGATGCAAAAGCAGCAAGGTTACTTGACTCTGCTGGTAAGAACCACACAATGACTTCTCATAAATTGCAAAAGGATTTGTGCAAAGCTTGTGCAGATCAGACCTCCAAAGCAATTGTTGCTGAAATTGAGGATAGGAATTTTGCTGTTCTAGTTGATGAGGCACGAGATGCATCTATCAAGGAACAAATGGCTGTTGTATTGATGTATTTATTTTTTCTTGTTGCTGATTTCTTTTTTACACTTGATTGCCGATTTGTTGTTTGTACTTCATTGCTGATTTTGTTGCTCTATGTGACTCTAGGTTTGTCAATGCATGAGGGGAAATTATTGAGAGGTTCCTTGGTATGAAGATGGTTGCTGATACAACTTTATCATCTTTAAAGGAAGCTTTAGATGGTATGTTTGCTCGCCATGGTTTGTCTATTTCTAGAGTTCGTGGGTAAGGATATGACGGGGCATCTAATATGAGAGGGGAATTTCATGGGCTGCAAAGACAGATATTGGATGAAAATCCATATGTTTTTTGTATTCACTGCTTTGCACATCAATTGCAATTAGTTGTTGTCTCAGTTGCTAAGTGTTGTAAATCAGTATTTGATTTCTTTAATATCACCTCATTAATTTTCAACACCGTCAATGTTTCTTGTAAGAGAAGAGATCAGCTGGCCCAAAGCCATCATGACAACATTGTAAATCAATTAGAAAATGGTCAAATTTTTAGTGGAAGAGGGAAAAATCAAGAAACTAGCCTTGCATGGGCAGGGGATACAAGATGGGGTTCACATCACAAAACCTTATGTCATCTTTTCCATATGTGGAATTCAGTCCTAGAGGTATTAGAAAATATTGTTCAAGATGGTGTGGCGGATAGGAGAACAACAGCTTCAGGCTTGCTGTTACAAATGGAGAATTTTGAGTTTGTGTTTATAATGCATCTCATGATCAGATTACTGAGCATAACAAATGATTTGTCACAATGTTTGCAAAGAAAAGATCAGAATATTGTTCGGGCTGTTGGGTTGATTGGGATCACACTGGAAAAAATTAATGATGTAAGGCAACATGGCTGGGATGAGCTATTTGAGGAGGTAAATGAGTTTTGTGTGGTCCATCACATCATTATCCTTGATATGGAGGTGAAAGTAACTATTCGAGGTCGTTCAAGGGGTCGTGGAGGGCAGCAAGTAACCTACTACCATCACTTCAAAAATGAGATATTTAATGTGGTACATGATCAAAGTTATTGTTGAATTAAATAATCGATTTGCTGAAAGGTCTACCCAATTTTTGAGATGCATTGCTTGTCTAGATCCAAAGAATTCCTTTGGAAATTATGATCGTGAGAAACTAATTGAACTTGCTAAGATTTATGATGTTGATTTCTCTCAATATGATTGTGATCAGCTTCGAAGCCAACTTGATAATTTCATTAGTGATGTGAGAGCTGATCCTTCATTTACATCTTGTATTGACCTTGGTATTCTTGCTATAAAGATGATTCAAACTGATAGACACATAACTTTTGCATTGATTTATCGTCTCATTGAGTTGGCCTTGATTCTACCTGTTGCAATTGCAACGGTAGAAAGGATTTTCTCAGCCATGAAGGTTGTCAAAACTGAGTCTCGGAATAAAATGGGGGATGACTGGTTGAATCATAGGATGATTTGTTATGTTGAGAGAGAGATATTTGCAGCCATTAAAAATGATGACATCTTGCATTATTTTCAAGAATTGAAGACCCGAAAAAAGAAGTTACCTAATCAACCTAGTACTTCTGGTACGTTACGTTCAGCCATTTTCGATAAATGCATAGTAATCATTAAGATTAATTATGTTTTGCTATCCTTGCTCTGAAACTAGGAGTTATTATTGAGGACATGGAAGTGGAAGATACAAATGCACCAAATAATCACTAGCAGATCACTAGCAGACAAGCAGTAAGTATTTATTTTTCAAATGTTCCATGTTATTTCCATGAGAATCATGTGCTATACTGTACTGTACTTTATTTGCAAACTTTCCTAGGTAATATCTAGTTTTTTCTGTTGACATATATATAAATATGTATTATGTATATCGGTGTTTCGCCGCTGTGTAGCTATCGGCGTTTTGCCGCTAGAATTTGGCCCTAGTCTTAGCAAAATCCTGGGTCCGCCACTGGCTGTAACAACCAAAAAATTCGGACTTTTTAAAATTTTTCTGTGATTGTGTGGAGCATGTAGGTGCTAGCCGAACTGGGAATAATTTATAAATAAATTGTTGCATTCATATAGTATTGCTTGTAGAAGTTATCGGAGATTCTTATTACAACTTGAGTCTCATGTTGGGGAGCACAGACCCATAACAATACCTCTTTCAAATCTTCCGCCGAATATCCTCTTTCGTCTCTCTCGACATCCTTCAACTCTTTCCCAAACTCATTCGGACTCCACCCAACCTCTCTTGAGTTCCTCTCAAAAGATTATCGGAACCCTTTCAAACCACTGACTTCGTTCCACCCAACTCCTCCTTTAACTTTTTCTCGAATTCCCTTTTCGAATCTACCCAAATCATCATGGAATCCATTACAAATTAATTAGCAAAAATACCAGAAAAGGAAAAGCCTCCTTCCTCATCTTGGGCCAACTCTCTTCCTATCCTCTCTCCTAGCCCACCAGACCCTCACCTTCTTTACCAAACCGCCGGCCCACTTTTCCTCTTTTCCTCTTCAGGCATGCGCCCCTTCTCCTCTCTTCCGCCTGGGCCTAGCCCAGGCCAGTGTTTCCTTTCCCCTTGGCCCGATCGGCTCAAGGCGTGGCCTACTTGGCCCAACCGCTGCTCACCCTGCACCCCAAGCTCTAGGAGCCAGGCGCTCCCTGCCGCCGCCGCCGCCAAGTGCACAAGCGCACGCGCGCGCCTCGAGCCCCGCGAGCTCTCCCTCTGATGCCGCCACGTGTCCCCATCGCGGCACCGACGACGAGGATGGACGAAGCATCCCTCGAAACCCTAGTCAGCGCCATACAAAATCCCGAGCAGCAGTCGTCGTTCTTCCTCCTCCCATCCGGTGCCGCCACCCTCTCCCAAGCCTCCTCAGCGACGCCATCAACACCGCCCGTTCCTTTTCGCGCCGTGAGGAACCACAACCGCCGTCCATCGTCCGCCGTACGCCCGCTCGCCCAAGCCTGCAGCCGCCGCTTGCCTCTCTTCCTCCTCAAGCGCCACCATTCGCTCTTCTCCCTCCCTGCTGCTGCTCTGCACCGCCGTATCGCACTGCCTAGCTGCGGCCGCGTCACGCCGATCGTGGACGGGCCAAATCGGCCGTGCTTGCCCCCGCTGGCCGCGTAGCCGCCCTGGTTGGTCCCCACTGCTTCGCCCAAGCCCCGCTGAACTGGAACTCGGCCTCGACGTCGGTCCCTCCACGGTGCCCTGACGCGACGCAACCACCGCGACGGACGCCACCGGCCTTATGTCCTCGCCGTGCCCCTCCTCGACGCTGTGGCCACGATGCCGCGCCACGCTGAACCCGCAACCACACTGGCCGTGGCCAAGGTCGTGTCATGCCTCGGCATTGCACCGGACGACCACGTCACCAAGACAGCTTCAGCACCCCTCGCCGAGCCACCGATGCCAACGCAGCCGCGACCCCGACTACCACCTGGTCCGCCGCGGCCTCGCCTTTGCCCCGGCCCGTCCGTGTCGCGCCACGACACCGAGCCCGCCACCGGCCTCGACGTCCCCTGTTCCATCGCCAAGCACCTCGACCCCGCGTACCTGTGGCACGCCCTCTGCGCGATGTACGAGCTGCGCCATGACGGGCGCCATCCACACCGCGTCCCCGGCTGGTACCCCTGCTGTTTCGCCATGTCGTCCTCTCCTTCGCGCCGAACGGCCCACGCCACGCCTCGCCACGATGTCGCCCACCGACCGAGCCCTGCAGTCGCCACCAACGCCGCGGTGCTCTCCCCCCAACACGCCATCGCCGTCCCATTCCGCGACGATGTCCACAGTCCGCAACCGGCCGGCAACGTGCTGTTGCAGTGGATCGGCCCAAACCGTGCTGCTGCTCTGACCAGCCGTGCAGCCGCCCTGGTCGTGACCTCCACGTCGTTCCACCTCCAAGCAACAAGCCAACCTCACCGCGAGTTTCTGCTCCCAGCCGAACACCTGCGTCAGCCCTGTGATCCGTGCCTGCTAGAGCCGCGTCAACATCGGGTACCATTGTTCAGAACACCGTCTTCGTTGTTCTGAGAAGCATAACGATGTTGTCGGTGAGCTCCCACACCCAGAAACCATGCCTATTCCACTCCCGTTGGCATTATTGCCTAAGATTGACCATCGTGCTGCTGTGTATACATCCTGCTCATACTTTGATTATTCTATGTAATACCGACTCATGTCATTCATCCTTGTCTGCCCGTGCCATCGAGCCAGCTACTTCTGCATGTCCTCGCTATCGACACTCGTTATCTCGTATCAATCTATTATCATCTTCGACCAGATCTCTCCCCTATAGGTGCACTGCGTGCAAAGGACGAAGGACGAGCACAATGCAAAGCAATATCATCCATGATTACACGATGATCCATGGTTAGCTAAACGTTCTTCCCTTCCAACCCCTGACCCTGCTTGCCGAACTTGGAACGCGTAGACCGTGGTCATTTCCGACCATTGGACACTCATGCACACACACATGGCCAGCCTAAGCCAAATTGAACCTCCGGTGTTCCAAGAACACCAGTGTATTATTGACCGCCCCGGAAGTATGTACATGACGAAACCATGACCAAGATGTGTTTAGACCGAATGGAACGAACCCTAGTCGACATGCTGTACGAAAAGGTAATTCTCTTCTCATCTTTGACCATAGGATGCCTCTGATGAAAACCGTAGCTTATGACGATTGAGGAGACTCCGTGACCCTATATACCGCTACCATGAACCATTGGGACCCTTGTTATCTTATTGTCGACTTACCAAGCCCCCTAAAAGTCTCTTATTTATCCATCTGTACTCATGCTATACCTTGTTCTTACGACCACCTGTATATGCACTGGTGAAGGGTCGAGATGGCGGACTAGAGGGGGGGTGAATAGTCCCTTTTAAAATTAAACTTAATTGGAGCGGCTAACCGAAACAAATGCGGAATTAAAACTATCGGTCTAGCCAAGACTACACCCCTCTACCTATACTCTATGACACCTTACAAAAGATCCTAATCAATGCAAATAAGGTGTCGGACTAGCTAGAGCTCACCTAACCAATTCTAGAAGCAAGGTCACACAAGCCTATGCAACTAGTACTTCAAGCACGGGGGAGCTCCTAAGCAATCTAGCAAGCAAAGCACAAAGCCTAAGCTCACTAGCAATGCTCAATAACAAGGTTACCTAAGCCACATTAGAGAGCTCAACTTAGCTACACAAACTAAGCAACTAAACACTAGCACAAGAATAAATATTGCAATACAAGCTAGTGCAAACAGCAGGCAGTCGGTACTACCGAGCTGTAGGGCCGGTACTACCGATGCCGGTACTACCGGGCTTCCAAGCCGGTACTACCGAGCACCTGCAGGAAGCTACGAAATCGAAGGGGGTGAGATGCAATCTCAGATCTAGCAATTACCCCACTTCCCTAGATGTTGTAGATGACGATTGTAGCTTCCTCACGTCTTGATTCCTTGCCAAAATGTGGATCGAGCCTTCCCAACCTAAGATAGAGTGATAGAGAGAGGAAGAACACGAAGAACACAAGAACAAGCGTAATATAGAAGGAAACAAGAATAATAAGAGCAACAAGGGACGGGGACACAAGATTTTATCCCGAGGTTCACTTGGTTGCCACCAAGCTAGTCCCCGTTGAAGCAAGCCCAAGGTTGCCGCCGATCCTCTTGCTAGTGGTGACACTAAGCCAACCTCTCCACGATGGAGTGCTCACCAAGAGCTCTAGCTTTTGATCCGGCCGGACCACTTGGCGCTCTTCACGCCTCTTTCCACTAGAGTTGCTCTTCGCGATCTCCCGCGGGGCGAGCACAATGCCCCTCACAAAGCTTCTCCGGAGCCACGCACAATCTTCACGCGGGCTTCACGACGGAGACACGCACCAAGCCGTCTAGGAGGTGGCAACCTCCAAGAGTAATAAGCACCACCGGGTTGCAACTCGAACACCTAGTGCCACTCGATGCTATCTCTGAAAGCAACGCACTAGGATCGCTCTCTCACACAATCGGATAAGCACTAAAGCATATGTGTGTTAGAGGGCTCATGTAACGTAACAGCCCTAAACCCATGGCCCACTGATCACCGTCAACCACTGACAGTCGATCCGTACAGCCAAGAGATTAAGACCGGTTCCGCTACTGGGCTACATCAGTGCCCGATGTCCGCAGGATCATCTCACAATTCAGTTACAATCTCTTGAACATTTTGACAAATAACATCGGAGTAAATAGCGGAAGACTTAGATAACAATAGTTTTACAAACCAGGGTTCAACATAAATTCAAAGTGAAGTTATTACAGACCATAGTTCAAATAGATAGAGTTGGCAGAGTAGCGCATGACAACAACTGAAGGGTAAAGATACTTCACCCAGCCCGAGGGTGAATAATCACTCGTCGGCCTCGTCGGCCTCTTCCTGAACAACAGTCACACAGCAGGGTCCAAGGCATACTGAGGAATCTGCCATACCTGCAACATGGGTAATAAAACCCTGAGTACAAAGGTACTCAACAAGACTTACCCGACTAAGAAAAGGGAGAAGACTCAGGAATGAAGGCTTAGGGTAGTCAAGGTAAGGCTTCAGCAAGATCAAGTATTTTGCAGAAAAGCATTTTGTAAACCTTATTTTATTTTTGAAAGATTCAATATTCCTCAATTCCTCATCATTCATGATTCATTTTACATTTCAAAACATTCCTAGTTGAGAACCACTCTCCATTGACAGTCAGTGGACCAAGTCTCCATAACCGAGGAGCAACGTTAATCCGGATAAATAATACTCAGCTGAGGATCCCTATTCACACTGCATATGTAGCACCCAAACTTGCATATGCCAACTCGTCTTCCACGATTCCTCCAAGATTGGGCCCGGTCCTACGCCACCCGGAAGTACAGTACACCACTCCAATCCGGGACTCTAAACCCACGTGGGTACATGCTACTTCCGCCATCTCTCCACTCCCAGTGCGCGGTTGTCGGTCCAATAATGGATTTCTCGGAGCCAGAGCTTTCCGTAGTATGTGAATAGTTACAAGTCTTGACCAGCAGGCCCCCATACGGATGGTCCCTACATTTTTCCGCCAGCGACAAGCACCTCGGGACTCTAACCCAAGAGTACAGGTCCTGTCGGTTTTTCAACCCTGTCCCGGTCGGTGTCAACTGTTGAGTCCCGGACTACAACATGACGGCACCGTACGCAAGGACAACCTCTCCTTCCTATTGACTAAGTACGGATCAGATACTTAGCCAATAGTGGGAGTAAACCAGAAATTCCCATAAAGTTCTTTCAATGATCACACTTTTGAAATTGGCATTTTTATTGCAAAGTCTAATTCAATAAGCATTGCTAAGCATTTTTCAAATACTTTTGAAAAGCAGGCTTCGGGTGTATCCGTGGTCAAGGTGGATAATGCATCAGTTAGGATATCACTCAACTCCTATAAACCTAATGCAATAATTTAACTCAAAAGCATTTAAGGAAATCACTTTATAAATTCAAGGAAGGGTTAAATGCACCGGGGCTTGCCTTGGATGGCAAAAAGAGCAGACTCGGGGTTGGTGGTGTAGGTGCCGGAGCTCGGGGTTGCCTCGGGGACAGATCCTTCGGTGGCTACCTCGACTTCAGGTCCTTCTTCGTCAACTATACGGATGCAATGATGAATGCTCATGAGAATGATGATATGAACTTATGGTGCAAGACAATTCCACTGATTCTAGATTACTCTTAAACAAGGCATAGTCGAAATCTAGGTTGAGCATAAAGGTAACCATTTCTTCCTTAAGCAATATTGATTAAACTAGCCCTTATTATAATTATCCTAAGCATCAACCAATCATAGCATCACCACCATCATAGACCAAAGGGTAGGGGTCTATGAACATCAATCAATCCAAAGATCACATCATCAAACACCTATTACCAACCCTAATCACTTTTTCCTATTTTCCTAAATTAATTAAAAAGGTCATTTTATGAAGTTGCTCCAAAAATTACCAAATTAATCACATAAGTTCATTATGGTGTAGATAGATGGCAAAACAAATTTCATAATTTTTGGAGGTCATTAAGGTGCTCAAATAAAATCAGACATTAATTAGCAAAAGGCACTATTTAACAATTAAAATAAAAGCTCAAAAAATCAACTTGTTCCAAAAGACTTCAAAATTTTACCAGAGACTCAGAAAGGCATAACTAGCACATAAAAATTTATCTCCAGAATTTTGGAGTTAAAGATCACTCTCCAAAAATACCAAAACCTCCATTTTTCAATTAAAAGGGGAATTTTACATTTTTAAATCTTTGCACAAAACTCAAGTTTCATATTTTATAAAATACTCCAGAGCATAAAGAGTCTACCACAAAAATTTCAGAATTTTTGGATGCACACAGAAAATCATACAAAAAAAGAGAAAACAGAACACTATTCACATCTCTCAGAAAAAGAGAAGAGCACTGTGCTCCTTCTAGGCCGGGCTCGGCGAATCGCGGGGCTCGGGCGAATCGCGCGGGGCTCGGTCGAGACGGGCTCGGTCGAGACGGGCTCGGTCGAGACGGAAGCGACAGCCTCGTCCGAGGCCTGGCCCGGAGGCTCGGGCGAGACGGAGAAGTAAGCCTCCGTCCGAGGCCTGACTCGGGCGAAGCGGAGAGCATGCGTCGCCGAGGCTTGGGCTCGGGCGAAGCGGAGGGCATGCGCTCGCCGAGGCTTGGGCTCGGGCGAAGCGGAGGGCATGCGCTCGCCGAGGCTTGGGCTCGGGCGAAGCGGAGTGGAAGCAGAGACCGGAGGCTCGGATGCTTACCACGGGTCGGAGGCAGGGCTCGAGGGTGAGGCTCGACTCGTTCTCGAGGGTGAGGCTCGGCACGTTCTCGAGGGTGAGGCTCGACACGTTCTCGAGGGAGAAGACGACCGCGGCGGCGCTCCGGCGATCCGGCGGTCCTGCGCAACACACGAGACCGCAAGGGCCGGGTTAGAGTCGCGCGGGGCCAAGGAAATACGACACGGGGGTCGGTGAGGGATGATCATGGCCGGAGGCGGCGAATTTCACGAACCCGAGCTCGCCGGGTTTCTGCCGGAGATGGGAACGGCGAGCTTACGCCGGGGCGATAGGAGGCGGGGAAGGTGAAATTGAAGGGTGGGAAAGCTTCACGAGCTCAAGGCGGAGCTTCTGAGCTAGGTGGTGGAGCGGCGGAGGCTCGGGCTTGCTCTGGCTACGGTGGCGGAGGTGAGTGAGGAGCTCGGGGCTCCGACGGCTTATATAGCCGCGGCTATGGGACGGTAGAGAGCTCGGGGTTACGCGGGTGAGGTTTGCGGGGGCGTGCGCACTCGATTGCGCTCTGGCGGATAAGCTGGCGTGCAGCCGGGGCTCGGGCACAAGCTCGGCCGGCAATGGCCACGCGGCGGCGGCGCGCTGGACACTGTAGGGGCCGAGAGCGAGGGTCAGCGCTCGCGTGCGGGCGCGGAGGGAACAGGGAGACAGCGGCGGCAGGATAAGGGCGCGTGGGGAGCAGCCGTCTGCGCTGCAGGCGCAGCGCCGGCGCCATGGCCGGGCCCCCCCTTCCCTCTGGCTCTACGGGAAGAAGAACAGTGTAGGGCTAGGGTTTGACTTTTGGCCAGAATCTATATTTTGCAAAAATCTCCCAAAATTTGAACTGTGCGACAAAAACTCAAAATACCAAAGTTGTTCAGAAAAATGAGATCTACAACTTTGACAATATGAACATTTTCAAATTCGAAATAGTTTTTGAACTATAATCAAAAACAGAAAAGGGAATATTTTCAAATTTGATTCAAATCAAAATTACTTTGGATTTCAAAACTGAAACTTGAAAATCTTTATATATGAAAGTTGTCCCATTTGTCAAAACCTACAACTTTGCTAATATACACTTTTTCTGAAACTCACTAGTTTTTAAATAACTTTTTAAAACTGAAAGGGGACAAAAACTGGAATTTGAATGAATTTGAAATTACTTCAAATTTTATATAGAAACATAGAAATCTATATATACCAAAGTTGTTCCTCTAGGTCAGATTCACAACTTTGCTTTTTGAACCAACTCAAAATTTTGAATTTTGAAAAAGTTATCAAAAGGGAATAAATCCAGGATTTGGGATTTAGGGTTTTGCAAAAGGAAACTCAATTCAAATCTGATTTTTGAACTTTGATCAAAGCAACAAACATCAGGGCACTAAATTTGAACAAGAATTATATAGGACTAGGCACAGAGGTGAAATTACCATTTTGCCCCCTATAGGAAAGAAGTGGGCTAACAAGGGTTTTTGCAATAGAGGTACATCACATAAAATGATACACTAAGCAAATGCATACACATGAAATCATGATCAAGATGATTAATGATGCTAATGATGATATGTCAAGTTAATTACATGCTTAAACACCAGAGGTGTTACAGACTTCCCCCCTTAAAGAAAATCTCGCCCCGAGATTCTGCGTCTTAAGAAAGGACAAAGAAGGGAAAAAGGCAAAACTTTACATAGACAGGGATTCGAGAAAGTCGGGATAGTTCTTTTGCCAGAAGTCTTCAGATTCCCAAGTAGCTTCTTCTTCAGAGTGCTGGTTCCACTGGATTTTTGTACCACCTTGTGGTAGTTCTTCGAGTAACTCGATCTTTGTGATCCAACACGCGAACTGGATATTCCGAGTAGGATAGATCAGGCTCTAGCTCGACTCCTTCAACTTCCACGACATGTTCTGGTACTCGGAGGCACTTCTTGAGTTGGGAGACATGGAAAACATTGTGGATAGCAGAGAGATTGATCGGGCAACTTCAGCTTGTAAGCTACCTTGCCACAACATTCCAAAATCTCAAACGGACCAATGTAGCGGGGTGCTAACTTTCCCTTGACTCCAAAACGAGTGACTCCTTTGGTTGGTGAGACCTTGAGATATACGTAATCTCCAACTTGAAACTTCAGAGGTCGACGTCTCTTGTCAGCATAACTCTTTTGTCGGGATTGGGCAATCTTCATGTTCTCTTGTATCTGCTTGACTTTCTCTTCCATATCTTTAACCAGGTCAACTCCAAAGAATTCTCTTTCTCCAGGCTCAGACCAACTGAGGGGTGTACGACAACGACAACCGTACAGTGCTTCAAAGGGTGCCATTTTGATGCTTTCTTGATAACTGTTATTATATGAGAACTCTGCCAAGGGCAAACAGTCATCCCAAGTATCTGCGAAGGTGAGCACACATGCTCTCAACATATCCTCTAACACTTGGTTGACTCGCTCAGTTTGTCCATCTGTTTGTGGATGATATGCTGTACTATGCAAGAGCTTGGTTCCAAGTGAGGTATGGAACGCTTTCCAGAACTTTGCGACAAACTGAGTACCACGATCAGAGATAATGGTCTTGGGTATTCCATGAAGCTTCACTATGTTGTTCTTGTACAAGGCGGCATACGTGGGGGACGGCGTAGCTGGTCTTGACTGGCAGAAAGTGAGCTTGTTTGGTGAGTCGGTCCACGATTACCCAAATGGAATCAAAACCTTTCTGAGTCTTGGGTAGCCCATTGATAAAATCCATGCTGATATCTTCCCACTTCCAGGCAGGTACAGATAAAGGCTGCAATTTCTCCTCCAGACTTCATGTGCACGGCTTTGACTTTCTGGCAAGTATCACAGCGAGCGACATAGCGAGCGATTTCAATCTTCATCTTTGTCCACCAGAATCTCTGCCTTAGATCCTGGTACATCTTGTTGCTGCCGGGGTGGATGGAAAACCTAGACAGGTGTGCCTCATCAAGGATCAACTGTCTCAACTCAGGCACCTTGGGAACTACTAGACGGTTCTTGAACCAAACAACTCCTACATCATCGATCCTGAAACAATCAGCCTTACCGGTCTGGACCTTTTCGATGATGTGCTTGATTCCAGGGTTATCTTTCTGTGCAGCGATGACTTGTTCCTTGACCGATGTTTCTATCCTGACATTGTTCAGGCTTCCTTGCGGAACTATCTCAATACCCATCCTTTCAAGAGCATGGCACAAGGAAAGATCATAGGGCTTCGTCGTCAGACAGTTGCAGTATGACTTGCGACTGAGGGCATCGGCAACTACATTTGCCTTACCAGGATGGTAATGCACTTCGATATCATAGTCCTTGATTAACTCAAGCCATCTTCGCTGCCTCATGTTCAGCTCTTCTTGGGTGAAGATATACTTCAGGCTCTTGTGATCGGTGTACACATTGCAGGTACTGCCCAACAGATAATGACGCCATATCTTCAAAAGCATGTACCACTGCTGCTAACTCAAGGTCATGGGTTGGATAATTCTCCTCATGTCGCCTAAGCTGCCGTGAGGCATAAGCGATCAATCGACCTTCTTGCATCAAAACACAGCCTAACCCAGTACCAGATGCATCACAGTATACATCAAAGGGTTTCTCGATGTCTGGTTGAGCTAGGACTGGTGATGTAGTTAGTAGTTTCTTCAAGGCTTGAAAAGCTTGCTCACAGGCTGTTGACCAAACAAAAATCCACGGAATTCTTCAACAACTCTGTGATAGGCTTGGCAACTCTGGAGAAGTCTGGGATGAAACGACGATAGTATCCAGCCATTCCCATGAAGCTGCGAACTTCGCGGACAGTGGTAGGTGGCTTCCAATCCAAGATATCTGCCACTTTTCCAGGGTCAACTGACACACCTTCAGCGGACAGGACATGACCAAGGAATTGAATTCGATCTAGCCAGAATTCACATTTACTGAACTTGGCATACAGCTGGTGATCTCTGAGACGAGAGAGAACGACACGAAGATGCTTGGCATGATCCTCAGGAGTTCTTGAATAAACAAGGATGTCGTCAATGAACACGACTACAAATTTATCGAGCTCTGGCATGAACACAGAGTTCATGAGATACATGAAATGAGCGGGGGGCATTGGTCAAGCCAAAAGACATGACCAAGTACTCATATAGGCCGTATCTGGTGGTGAAAGCTGTTTTGGGAATATCTTTGGGACGAATTTTTATTTGATGATAGCCAGATCTGAGGTCGATCTTGGAAAACACTCTGGCTCCAGATAACTGGTCAAACAGAAGATCAATGCGAGGCAAGGGATATTTATTTTTGATGGTGACCTCGTTGAGCGGGCGATAGTCAACGCACAGACGAAGGCTTTTGTCCTTCTTCTTCACAAAGATAGCAGGACAGCCCCAAGGAGATGAACTTGGGCGAATGAGACCCTTATCCAATAGTTCTTGCAATTGGATCTTCAGCTCTGCCAACTCTCTGGGAGGCATTCGATAAGCTCTACGGGATATAGGAGCAAGTCCCGGCTGCTTTAGCTCTATAGCAAACTCAACATCACGGTCGGGAGGCAGACCAGGTAAATCTTCAGGAAAAACATCAGGGAACTCACAGACTACAGGGATTTTCTCGGATCCCTTGATCATAGGTAGCATTTAGCTGTGTGGTAGCTGGTTTTGAAGGCATAGGAAGTTTGGAGAAGGAGTTTGGCGGTACTGTTAGGAATATCCCCTCTCACAACTCCTATTCAAGATGTCTATCATGGCTTTATACTGACACATCCAATTCATAGCCTAAGATGACATCTATCTCTTGATCGCGCAGTACTATCATGGTGGTAGGAAAGACATGTTTCCCCAACATACTGGTATACTGCGGACCACTTCCTTAGTATTATCCGCCCTCCAGGCGAAAGTATGCAGAAACTTTCTTTTAACTCCCCATGGGCAACTCATGCTTGATGACAAAAGTGCGACTGATGAAGGAATGCGATGCACCAGAATCAAACAAGACGACTGATAGCTTCTTCTGATACAAAGGCTGATGACTTGATAAGGTGACTGACAGACTGATAAGGGAAAAGGTACGAAAGGAAAGATACATGCCAGACTTGGCAACAGACCGACTAACGCCCCCAAACCTAGTCTAAGGTTTTAGGTAAGCAGATGGTACAGACACAAGGAGTCTAGTCGTCATCGATGAAGATCTAACTCTTCATCATCATCATCATCCTCGATGATAAGCTCAGGCTCTTCCTCCTCATCTTCATCTTCAACGTGGACATCTTCAGCAGGTTCCACTTCCTCATTCTGATCGGGCTCGTGTTCCACTTCAGGTTCCTCCACGACTCCGTCTTCGGGGGTCCTCAGCAACTGGTGGAATCACGGGGTGAAGCTGGTCGTGCAGCTGGTGTACTTCCTCATGAAGCATATCATTGAACTGCTCGATCTGGGCGGTGTATTGCTGCAGTCCATGGAGCTGGGCTCTGGTAACGTCCTCGCGGGTCCAAGCCATCATTGCGCTGCTCGATAGCGCGAACCGTGTTCCGGTTGGCCTGCTCCAGGGAAGCTCGTGCCTCATAAAACTCCATGCGGGAAAAGGTAGAAGTCATGCTCCATGTTCTCCATTTCAGCCTTCAGATTCTTGATTTCCTCCTTCAGCTGCTTGCGGGTGCGGCGGGCAAAGCGACGACCATTGGAGGATTCTCCAGGTCTCTTCTCCGGTGCGTGGCGCCAGCTGGTGACGCGGCACACCGTTCGGTCCAGTCGACTTGCGGGCAGTCCGCTTAATGATGGCCATATCTGGACAAGAGGTTATAGATGAGAAAGGCTAGCAAGAAAAAGGTATAGGCACACTAACCCAACGAACTCTTTTATAAACTTAAGTGAATATGACATGATGCATGAATCGTTCCTACGGAACAAGGCAATGCAACTACTAAGGTAAGGTACATAGGGCTTATACAAGTTGTCTTTCTACTAGTTGCCAAAGACAAGATGAGATGAGAGAAGCAATTTGGACTCAAACTAGTCAAGTTTAGTTTTTGTTAAAAACATTTTGAAGTTTTCGCAAAAAGATTGCGACGTCATAGTGAGATGCTCCGATACCACTCTGTAACGTAACAGCCCTAAACCCATGGCCCACTGATCACCGTCAACCACTGACAGTCGATCCGTACAGCCAAGAGATTAAGACCGGTTCCGCTACTGGGCTACATCAGTGCCCGATGTCCGCAGGATCATCTCACAATTCAGTTACAATCTCTTGAATATTTTGACAAATAACATCGGAGTAAAATAGCGGAAGACTTAGATAACAATAGTTTTACAAACAGGGTTCAACATAAATTCAAAGTGAAGTTATTACAGACCATAGTTCAAATAGATAGAGTTGGCAGAGTAGCGCATGACAACAACTGAAGGGTAAAGATACTTCACCCAGACCGAGGGTGAATAATCACTCGTCGGCCTCGTCGGCCTCTTCCTGAACAACAGTCACACAGCAGGGTCCAAGGCATACTGAGGAATCTGCCATACCTGCAACATGGGTAATAAAACCCTGAGTACAAAGGTACTCAACAAGACTTACCCGACTAAGAAAGGGAGAAGAACTCAGGAATGAAGGCTTAGGGTAGTCAAGGTAAGGCTTCAGCAAGATCAAGTATTTTGCCAGAAAAGCATTTTTGTAAACCTTATTTTATTTTTGAAAGATTCAATATTCCTCAATTCTTCATCATTCATGATTCATTTTACATTTCAAAACATTCCTAGTTGAGAACCACTCTCCGTTGACAGTTAGTGGACCAAGTCTCCATAACCGAGGAGCAACGTTAATCCGGATAAATAATACTCAGCGTGAGGATCCCTATTCACACTGCATATGTAGCACCCAAGCTTGCATATGCCAACTCGTCTTCCACGATTCCTCCAAGATTGGGCCCGGTCCTACGCCACCCGGAAGTACAGTTACACCACTCCAATCCGGGACTCTAACCCACGTGGGTACATGCTACTTCCGCCATCTCTCCACTCCCAGTGCGCGGTTGTCGGTCCAATAATGGATTTCTCGGAAGCCAGAGCTTTCCGTAGTATGTGAATAGTTACAAGTCTTGACCAGCAGGCCCCCATACGGATGGTCCCCTACATTTTTCCGCCAGCGACAAGCCACCTCGAACTCTAACCCAAGAGTACAGGTCCTGTCGGTTTTCAACCCTGTCCCGGTCGGTTGTCAACTGTTGAGTCCCGGACTACAACATGACGGCACCGTACGCAAGGACAACCTCTCCTTCCTATTGACTAAGTACGGATCAGATACTTAGCCAATAGTGGGAGTAAACCAGAAATTCCCATAAAGTTTTCTTCAGTGATCACACTTTTGAAATTGCATTTTTATTGCAAAGTCTAATTCAATAAGCATTGCTAAGCATTTTTCAATACTTTTGAAAAGCAGGCTTCGGGTGTATCCGTGGTCAAGGTGGATAATGCATCAGTTAGGATATCACTCAACTCCTATAAACCTAATGCAATAATTTAACTCAAAAGCATTTAAGGAAATCACTTTATAAATTCAAGGAAGGGTTAAATGCACCGGGGCTTGCCTTGGATGGCAAAAAGAGCAGACTCGGGGTTGGTGGTGTAGGTGTCGGAGCTCGGGGTTGCCTCGGGGACAGATCCTTCGGTGGCTACCTCGACTTCAGGTCCTTCTTCGTCAACTATACGGATGCAATGATGAATGCTCATGAGAATGATGATATGAACTTATGGTGCAAGACAATTCCACTGATTCTAGATTACTCTTAAACAAGGCATAGTCGAAATCTAGGTTGAGCATAAAAGGTAACCATTTCTTCCTTAAGCAATATTGATTAAACTAGCCCTTATTATAATTATCCTAAGCATCAACCAATCATAGCATCACCACCATCATAGACCAAAGGGTAGGGGTCTATGAACATCAATCAATCCAAAGATCAATCATCAAACACCTATTACCAACCCTACTCACTTTTTCCTATTTTCCTAAATTAATTAAAAGGTCATTTTATGAAGTTGCTCCAAAATTACCAAATTAATCACATAAGTTCATTAGGTGTAGATAGATGGCAAAACAAATTTCATAATTTTTGGAGGTCATAAGGTGCTCAAATAAAATCAGACATTAATTAGCAAAAGGCACTATTTAACAATTAAAATAAAAGCTCAAAAAATCAACTTGTTCCAAAAGACTTCAAAATTTTACCAGAGACTCAGAAAGGCATAACTAGCACATAAAAATTTATCTCCAGAATTTTGGAGTTAAAGAATCACTCTCCAAAATACCAAAACCTCATTTTCAATTAAAAGGGGAATTTTACATTTTTAAATCTTTGCACAAAACTCAAGTTTCATATTTTTATAAAATACTCCAGAGCATAAAGAGTCTACCACAAAAATTTCAGAATTTTGGAATTGCCACACAGAAAATCATACAAAAAAAGAGAAAAAGAACACTATTCACATCTCTCAGAAAAAGAGAAGCACTGTGCTCCTTCTAGAGCCGGGCTCGGCGAATCGCGGGGCTCGGGACGATCGCGCGGGCTCGGTCGAGACGGGCTCGGTCGAGACGGGCTCGGTCGAGACGGAAAGCGACAGCCTCGTCGAGGCCTGGCCCGGAGGCTCGGGCGAGACGGGAGAAGTAAGCCTCCGTCCGAGGCCTGACTCGGGCGAAGCGGAGAGCATGCGTACCCGAGGGCTTGGGCTCGGGCGAAGCGGAGGCATGCGCTCGCCGAGGCTTGGGCTCGGCCGAAGCGGAGGCATGCGCTCGCCGAGGCTTGGGCTCGGGCGAAGCGGAGTGGAGCAGAGACCGGAGGCTCGGATGCTTACCACGGGTCGGAGGCAGGGCTCGAGGGTGAGGCTCGACTCGTTCTCGAGGGTTGAGGCTCGGCACGTTCTCGCGGGTGAGGCTCGACACGTTCTCGAGGGAGAAGACGACCGCGGCGGCGCTCCGGCGATCGGCGGTCTGCCTGCGCAACACACGAACCGAAGGGCCGGGTTAGAGTCGCGCGGGGCCAAGGAATACGACACGGGGGTCGGTGAGGGATGATCATGGCCGGAGGCGGCGAATTCACGAACCGAGCTCGCGGTTTCTGCCGGAGATGGGAACGGCGAGCTTACGCGGGCGATAGGAGGCGGGGAAGGTGAAATTGAAGGTGGGAAAGCTTCACGAGCTCAAGCGGAGCTTTCTGAGCTAGGTGGTGGAGCGGCGGAGGCTCGGGCTTGCTCTGGCTACGGTGGCGGAGGTGAGTGAGGAGCTCGGGGCTCCGACGGCTTATATAGCCGCGCGCTATGGGACGGTAGAGAGCTCGGGGTTACGCGTGGTGAGGTTTTGCGGGGGGGTCTGTCGCACTCGATGACGCTCTGGCGGATAAGCTGGCGTGCAGCCGGGGCTCGGGCACAAGCTCGGGCCGCAATGGCCACGCGGCGGCGCGCGCTGGACACTGTAGGGGCCTAGGCGAGGGTCAGCGCTCGTCGTTGCGGGCGGGAGGGAATAGGGAGACAGCGGCGGCAGGGATAAGGGCGCGTGGGGGAGCAGCCGTCTGCGCTGCAGGCGCAGCGCCGGCGCCATGGCCGGGCCCCCCCCTTCCCTCGCTCTACGGGAAGAAGAACTGTGTAGGGCTAGGGTTTGACTTTTAGCCAGAATCTTTATTTTGGCAAAAATCCCAAATTGAACTGTGGCGACAAAAACTCAAAAATACCAAAAGTTGTTGAGAAAAAGGAGATCTACACTTTGTCAATATGAACTTTTCAATTCCAAAGAGTTTTTGAACTATAATCAAAAACAGAAAGGGATATTTTTTCAAATTTGATTCAAATCAAAATTATTGGATTTCAAACTGAAACTTGAAAATCTTATATATATAAGTGTCCCATTTGTCAAACCTAAAACTTTGCTAATTACACTTTTTCTGAACTCATAGTTTTAAATACTTTTAAAACTGAAAAGGGACAAAAACTGGAATTTGATGAATTTGAAATACTTCAAATTTTATATAGAAAATAGAAATTGTATTACCAAAGTTGTTCCTCTAGGTCAGATTCACAACTTTGCTTTTTGAACCAACCAAAATTTTATTTTGAAAAAGTTATCAAAAAGGGAATAAATCCAGGATTGGGATTTTAGGGTTTTTGCAAAAGGAAACTCAATTTCAAATCTGATTTTTGAACTTGATCAAAGCAACAAACATCAGGGCACTAAATTTGAACAAAATTACATAGGACTAGGCACAGAGGTGAAATTCCATTTGCCCCTATAGGAAGAAGTGGGCTAACAAGGGTTTTTGCAATAGAGGTACATCACATAAATGATACACTAAGCAAATGCATACATACACTAAAAATCATGATCAAGATGATTAATGATGCTAAAGATGATATGTCAAGTTAATTACATGCTTAAACACCAAGGGTTACAGCTCACAAGCACATCCACACAAGCCACCAAGGCTTTGGAGTGCTCCAGCAACCGGCCCACAGCCGGCCTCCACCCCTATTTATAGAGGGAGCGGCCAACTAGCGTTTTTTCCTTCCTCGCTTCTGTTCGTTAGTACCGACCCCTGGCGGTAGTACGACATGTCAAAACTAGCAGTTACACACAGCGCTGTTGACCAAACGAAACAACCCGACTCCTGGTCGGTACCCGACGGTCGGAGTACCGGCCCTTGGCGGTACTACCGACAGGCCACTTTGGATCTACACAGAGAGCATCCAAAACTCCTCCATACCATGGTACTACCGACCCCCGGCGGTACTCCGAGCCCGGTTCTACTTACCAACCCTATGGCGGGTACTACTGGTTGCAAAACTGCCACTTCCAGAGAGCTTCCAAACTCCTCACACCTCAAAACCTCAACGGTCGGTTAGTGACCGACCCTATGGCGGGTACTACCGGCAGCCAAACTCAGCTCAACACAGAGAGCCTGCAAAACCCTTCAGGGCATGGTACCACCGACCCTCTGGTCGGTACACCAACGCGGGCGGTAGTAACGAGGTTATGAGGTACTACCGCCAGGGCCAATCAGCCCCAACACACAGAGAAGGTTGCAAACGCACACCCATGGGCGGTACTACCGACCCCTGGGCTGCGTACTACCGACCATACTCAGAAAACTTCCCTTTTCTTCTCTGTGTTGATCCAAATCAAACACCAACAACTCTCCTTTGCAAATGTGCCAAACACCACCAAGTGTACAACAACATGTGCATGTGTGTTTGCATTTTCACAATCATTTTCAAAGGATTTTCTCTTTCACTCATAACGCCACTCGATCTTAGTACATCGCAAGTTAGAT